>CM039676.1:149626224-149811268 GCA_022496015.1 Hordeum marinum
CGCCAACATCAAGGCATCCAACAAACAACAAGTGTGAAGGTCTCAAGCTTGACACCAACCACCACTCGATGACTTCACCACCTACCTTCGCATCTTTGCCAAGCAACTTCAAGGCATCTTCGCCCTTGGATATGCGACATCTTCTCCAACAAGCACCTCAAGAGAAGCTCCCCAAGCTCAAGACCATGACTTCCACGAGCTACTACAACTTCAACATTCCATTCTATGGGACTCGTGACCCTGAAGAGTACCTCGAGTGGGAGCGCAAGATGGACACCTACCTAAAGCTACTTCAAGTACCTTCTGAAGATCAAGTGAAGTGCACCACAAGAAACTTCCATGACTACGCGTCAACATGGTGGCTTCACACACCTTCGAAGAGCTTAGACATGAGTTGGTCCAAGACGAAGAAAGCGATGCGGCGAGAGTTTGTGCCTTTAACCTACACGGAACATCCTCAACGCCACGTGGAGAACACCATACAAGGATCCAAGTCCATCAATGAGTACTTCATGAAGATGAAGAAAGCCTTGCGACGAGCCGGTGTGGACGACCCCATCTGGATGAAGTTCCACTTCATGATGGGATTGAATAACGACATCGCGAAGACTATCTTCCACAAGAAGTATGAGTCTCTTGATGACTTCTATGTTGGTGCTCTCAAGGCGGAACAAGAACTCAAGGCCAAGTCTACTCGACCCCGAGCACACTTCATGACGATCAAGATCCACGATGACGAGCATGAGGAGGGTATCACCAAGATGTCCAAGCCCGATGAGCTCCAAGACGACGCTCCCAAGTTCGACTTCACCGTCATCCCTCTTTGTGTCATTGATAATGCCGAGTCTACCATGATTCTTTTTTAAGACGGCGCGATGTTGACTACGACTACGGAGCCACTCAAGGAACAAGCTTTGGAGGCAAGCGACAAGGTGGCAAGCATGGATGATGTTTCCATCTTTGGAGGCGAGAGTGATGATGTGCCATCTTCGGCCTTCATCCATGCCGACGGTGACGAGTTGGTTGAGCATGGGATTTTCCCTTTGACCACGGTGACGTTTGGTGATGAGTTGAGAGACTTATGCCACCATATTGAGAGAGGGAGTGACCAAACAAGTAGCCCCATATATGATGAGGTGCCCCAATTCCCATGTGAGGAGAGCCACAACCCCCACCACTTTAGTGAGATGAGTGACTCCACCATATGTGAGTATGAGTGCAACTACCTAGAGGGAGTGAGTGAGCTATCACCACATAGAGAGAGTGAGGTAGTTGATAGGGCATGTGAGGCCATTTCTATTTCTAACAACTTAACCTATACCTCCATTGTGTCTTCTCCTTTTGTGCTAGGTCCCATATACGATGAGGCATCCTTAACAACTTCGTCCTCCCTTTGGACAAGACGATGGCCATGGTGGAATATCATGCACCCCCACATGGTTCCATCACGATGACGAGGACCACGAATTGGTTTCTTCCACCTCATATACACCACATGAGTGGAATGTGAAAGGTAAAATAGGTCAAGGTGATGCTCTTGTCCCACTAGTGGACTATCTTGCCATTGATTGCTTGCATGATGTTGATCTCCTTATGGATACTTGACATGCTATGTATTCTTCATGCTTAGATGTCCCACCTATCTATAATGAATATGATGATGAGCATGTTGAATTACCTAGTTGTGATGCTATACTCCATAGGATAACATGTGAAAATTCTATTGGTCACGTCATGTTTGATAATCCCGTAAAATTGTCATATGTTATGCGTGAAATTTCACATATTACATCTTCGCAATCTCACCGTAGCGACTATGCATATCCCATAAAAGTGAACCCCATTTGCACATATGGCATAGATGTCAATCTCATGCTTTTTGGCATTTCCTTTTCTTGTGATGATATTGCCATGATTCCTTTGTATCATTTGCGCAATAATTCTCATATGACATGGCATAACCACCTAACTTCGGATATGCATTGTTTTGCATGTTATCCATATTCTCCATATTATGCTTGTGCTATTGCACATGAGGATACCCCAATAGTGTCCTCATACATGTTAGGAGATTTTGTTCCATCCCATCCATTGCATGATCCCAATTATTGTGTGCACCATCCATATATCATGAATAACAATGGTCCCGATAATTCACATGATGCACTACACATGTCTAGTCTCCATTATGACATACATAAAAACAAACCTTTCATGATGGATGACATGTTCCTATATCATGAATCTCATTTATTTGAGCATTGGATATTTTGTGCTAACGAACACAAGCACATGCACATCCTAACGAATGATGTGTACATATACCATGTGCACACAATTTTCCCTTTGCCTTTGTTGTGTGTAGGTACTCATGATTACGCGTCAACCTCACAATCCCATGAGTTGATGAAAAGAGCACTTGAGAGCACCGATGCTTTGTGATTCACCAGAATGTGTATCCAACCATTCCCCTCGCGCAAGGACTAAACACATCTCTTCTACATGGCACTCACATGGTTATGGCTTATTGTGCATTACATATCCTTTTCCCAAATCTCCATGTTCACTTTGCATGATATGCTCATTTCTATGCCTTTGCCATGCATTTGTGACCCATGCTTTGCGTTACACATGACGCATGCTTCTCGTATTTGTATGTGTATTTGCAAGCTTGGTGGAGATATTACTTGCCATTGCCATGTCTACTTTGTGAGCCATGTCTATGATGATACTTTGCTCTTGCTTCATGCTCGCGATATGTCATGTGCATTATTTATGTCCACTATTTTCTCATATGACATGATTGCCATAATTTCCTCTAGTATGTTCCATCTTCGCACTACTAGCTTGCACGACATGGTCACTATGCTTGCTTATGTTGCATCACAGATGTGCTCCTATTATGCGGTTGATGACAACCATTACCATCCTTCGCACATGATTGACATTGCTTGTTGTCATATGCCTCCATGTGTTTCCTCGCTCATGCTAGATGATTTACCATGTATTGCATGCAACAATGCCTTTAATATTGATAATGAGATTGCCCACATAGCTCTCTCACATATTATTGTACCTTTTGACATCTTTCATGGGAAGCATGCTTGTCTTCCTTCTTTGCACCTTATGCCTAGTGCCATGAATATATCCATTGTTGCATCATATTATTCATGCACTTGTTATTATTCATGCACTTGTGATCCTAATGGTTATGTGCAAGAGAAGAGAACCATCATGATGGATGATGTGTTTATCTACTATGCACATACATTTTTCTCTTTGTTGTGTGCATGTGTAGGATGCTTCAACTACATGTCAACCTCCACTTCCCGTCAGTTCATGATCCGAGCTCTTGAGAGCGAGCCATGCTACACCAACGTGTTTCTACATCACACTTGCTTGCGCATCGGCATTGTGATGGTCGCACAAGGTCACGCTTTTGAGGTGACATCCTTCTTGATCATGGATATTGTGTCTCATCCTACTTGTGTTGCTTGCATTGTGACACATATTGGTCATCTTGGACCACTTACTTGCACACATGCTAGTGATATTGCTTTTCTTCACGATTGTCACATTGCCATGCCTCCTGACATATGTACCTTGTGTTTTGCATCCAACTTGTGGATTACTTTCTCTTATCATGTGCTTGGTTGCAACAATGTTCATTCTTCACATTTGCCATGCCACATTGCTTGCTACATGCTTGACTTGATTGCTTCACACATGTTGAACACTTGCTCTTTCTATGGTGTTGAGTGCCATCCTATATTCACTACACTATATGCACATTATGCTTGGATTGCGTTGCACTTTGGATTACCCCATGTGTATATACACTTCATTTTACTTGGTGATGTGAATGATTCCTATGCCTACCATAGACCTTTTGTCGAGTCCTTTGTGCATTATTGCTAGGACCATGAGGTAGATGCTTATTCTCTTGTCACACATATTTTCATCCCCACCTCACCTTGGCATGCTGACGGGGTTATTACCACAGGGTAGGCCAAAGCAACGGGGTTCTCCCCCCACTTCAAAGAAAAACTATGCGACCGGCTGCCCACGGCCGGCTGGAGCGCGGCCGGCTCGAGCTGCCACCGGCTGTCGACACGGACGGCTGGCCGTAGAGCCGGCTCGACCTCCGACCGGCTGGGCACGGCCGGCTGCCTCTGGGCCGCCTCCTCCGTTGACCCCGGGGCGGACATGCAACGTCCCATCCCTCTACGTGCGAGTACAGCGATAAGACGTGATCGCCACGACGGGCGACATTATAGCCACAGTGACCGCTAACGCACGGGTGCGCATGGCTACAGTCCGGCCGTCCAGGCCGCTCACCTTGGCAAGCGGGACCGGGCGGGGAAACAGTGCTGGCACGCCCCCGCCCACTCGATTACCTGCCCTGGCGTGGCTATAGTGCGGCCGGCCGTACCGAAGGCTTTAACCGACTGGCACTAGATGACACCTCCCGAGCGGCCCGTGCCGCGGCAGGTGGGCGAGGGACAATCACGGAGCCGGCTGGCGGGCCCCAGCAGGCGACGGGACCTCACAGCCAGTGGACCCTATGGACAACGAGACGGCTCGAAGGGTGGGACCCCCTGGCCAGCCGGAGAGGCTGCCAGCCGGGTCCCCCCACCTTTGTTCCCTAGAAATATTATAAGCCGGGGGAGGGGGTGGCCTATAAAACCCCCTGAGCTCCTCATGCAAGGGGGACGAACAACTCTCATGCACACACCTACGGGACACTTCCCTCATTCTCACACTTGATAGCAGAGGAAAGTGAGCCGGCTGCTCCCTCTTCCTCCTCTAGACTCAGCACCAGGAGCAACCCTGTAAACACACCCATCCATTAAAGTAGACCAAGAAGGACTAGGGGTATTACCTCCCACGGAGGGCCCTGAACCTGGGTACATCGTGTGTCATCGCCGCTTGTACCTAATCTCGCACCCGGAGCCCGTCGGTGTCCTCCGGACCCAACCACCTACAATAAGCCTACAGATGGCATCTGTCGTGAGAAAAAGATGACGCATGCTTATTCCCATGATTGCATTGTTTGTGCTCAATTTGTATGCTTAGATGCCATGACACAATCCCTTGTTACACCATATGTTATGCATGATGACAACACTTGTGCGGAGATTCACCACTTGAATGCTTGGTTTTGCACTAACGCTAACCACATTTGTTTTTCCAAGTGTTTGTTGTGTTTGCTCCTTTTGAAGGAATTACTAGATGGCGCGACATTGGAGAGTGCCACCTTAGAGCTTGATGATGAGGAGTGCTTGGTGATCGTCCATTTGTACACGGCGACGCCATCTCCTTTCCATGGTGATTCAGATTTCAATCCAAGGATGGATCTTTTCGAAGGGGGAGGGGATGATGTGGAGCATCCTATGGACATCACCATGACAAGAGACCGTTTGGCAAGTGACACGTCCGACATCTACTTCACATACACAAAGGTGAATCATCTCCTTTTCACGTGTTCACTTGATCCCTTCGAGGATGGTATACTACTTGCCACTCCTCCCGTGTGTATGCATAGGTATTGTCGGAGTTCCACGGATGATAATGAGGAGTGCTAGCACCTGCGTACAACTACACCATCCACAAGGGAATCGTGGAAGCAAAGAAGGAAGAAGAGGAGTTGTGCCAGCACTAGAATTGGCGGTACAACCGGTCAACAACCAGCCGGACGGTACAACCGGTCCACCACCGCCCAACTATCGCTCCGACCTGGCCATGTTTCTATTTTAATGCGGTTCAAGACGGTACCACCATGGTTATTCCGCCATATTCCTCATGGGCAGTACAACCGGTCCAACCACCCGTACAACCGGTCTGCCTGTGTGTAGGAAAAGGGGCCACGGCCCATGTATCCTCATCTCACCCCGCACTTACTTCTTGGTGGCCTAGGAATATATATACTCCTTCCCCTCCTCATTTCTAGGGCCAGCAAGTGATAGATCATAGTTAGTTGAGCTTTGCTCCTTCCTCTACCTCTCTCGTGGAGATCGAGACCTCCACCGGAGAAGATCTATAGAGGATGTTAAGTCCCCTTTCGAGGGAAGACCCGTCTACAGATTTCAAGGCCCATCTCTCCTAGAGATTTGGATGAACTACCCATGTATCCCTATTTCCATTGTTGTTCTTGGATCTTGATGCACCTCATGTATTGCTTGTGATTGGAGGAGTACTTGGTGTGGATCTTGTCCAATAGAGTGTTTTCCCCTTTGATTTCTCCATGTTTTCCCCTCCTGTTCTTTGTGTTCTTCCCCGAATCCACCTCCAATTCTTGAAGATCGGGCAACCATCGGGTTTGCCCCCGTATCACTTTCCTATGGACTCAAGTGTGATTTTTCACATAAATGCAAAATGTAGAGTCTTTGAAGCTTGAAGTTTAGCCAATCATATTTCTCTCCTTCCTTGGGGTTCCTCCTCACACTTCCGGCCATAGCAATCTTTTGGACTTAATTTGAAACACCCGGTAAAACCATCAGTACAAGAGATAATGTATGTTGTCATGAATTATCAAAACCTCCAAGGGAGCATATGTGCTTTCAATCTACCCATTTTTGGTAATTGATGACAACATACAATCAAAGCTTCAATACAAAGTAAGAAGTAGAATATGACAGTTTTGAGAGACATATGACTAATACAAGCTCCCCCTAAATATGTGCAATCCCATTTTAGGAATAGTTGCTTTGAAATGCATGAGTGCACACACATTGTGGTGGTATTTCCGCGGTAGATGCCAGGAGGTGACTTAGATCGTGGTTTGGGGCCGATGGGCGCCGACAGCATCCGAGAACGGGTGGAGGTGCAAGGCACATGACACAGAGCTACCAAGGTTCAGGGCCCTCCGATGGAGGCAAAACCCCTAGTCCTGTCGGAGTGACTATATGAGGTCATGGTACAAGGTCCTCCTCGAGCTGTTCGTGAGGAGGAGGAAGGAGCTCTCGTTACGGACCTCTCTGCCTCTATTTGGTTGTGTGTGTGTGTGTTCTCTTGAGGTGCCTCTATGCGTGTGTGATGAGGACATCCCTACTAATGCTACACCCACAACTCCGACTGCTATACATACAGGACCAATTACTAGAGCTCGCGCACATCAATTGAATTACCAGGTACTTTCGTTTCTTGCAAATCCTTCTAATGTTCATGAACATATGATGCTGCCTAAATTAGATACTTTTGTTTTACTTGTGAATGAAGGACCTGGCATGGACAAGAAGGATGACCGTTGGAGCGGGATCAAGCATGGAGAAGAAGGTGCGCGCGCGGGAAAGAACAATGGAGCTTCCAGTGATGATTTCGCACTTTGAAGCCACCCTAATGGGAGCAAGAAGCCTTGGACGAAATATGCATGATGCCACTTTATAAAATTCGTCCCTAGGCTAATATAGGTGTTGCGTCACCTTATTTTTGGGCCAGGCCCATGTAATTTCGAAATACCATATCGTAGGCTATCTTTAGAGTCCGTATGTATGGGGAAACTGAGTTAGGGTCGGTTTCGGACCCCTCCTCCAAGGGGCCACGAAATTCCCCTCTATTCCCCCATATATACAGCCCTTAGGGCGTCGTTTTAGGTTTGGGTTTTGTTTAGATTATAAGTTCACCATAGCTGCAACTTCGCGTTCTTCGTTTGTGTTCCACGACCAGACAAAGGCGTCGCAGAACCCCACTTCATCAATAAAGCTTTCCTCTTATATTCGCAATATCCAGATTGCAATCTTAGTTTCTTGCTTGTTCTTCGTTTGCGTGCAGGAAACAGACCCTCGTGGTCAGGTTGATCGTGCTCCGGCGTGGTCAATAACCTCTCGGAGTTGGTTTAGCGATTGCTAAGGCGCAGCGTCATCACACGTTCGTAGTCAGATCATCAAAGTCTACTCCACCAAAACGATAGCCATCATCTCATCGAAAGACAAGGACAACTTCGCCTCTATCAGTGTGTACCTCTCTCAAGGGGACTGTGTGTTGGCCTTATAGTGTAGCCAGCTGATTACAATAAGGGGTTAAAAAGGGGCGCGGGCCCTGGCCCTCAGCCTCTTGGGTCGGACGCGGGGCCTGCCGGCTGTCGCGTCTTCTCGGGCGTGGGGCCCGCCAGCTGTGCTCCACCATGTCGGCATGCCCCATCATGATGTAGTAGGTAGGCGCACGCTCGCTACAGGGCCGCCCGCCGGGTCAAGTCCAATGGCGACCGCAGTCCTATAGTCGTGCCTTGCTCACGTCAGGGGGTCCCGTAGCCACACGAGCCCTGTCAACACATCCTGTAGCCACACTCGTCTCTCACAGGGGTACGGTCTTGTCATCGTATGCCGGTACGGGTGGATGGGACGGGGGATGACCCGCTAGTTGTCACCAGGGCCAGCCGGACGGGTCAGTCGTTGCCAGCCGGTCAACAGTGGGATGGTCGGTCGGCCGCCTGTTGCCAGCCGGCCCGCAAATGTCTTGGAGTGGGGTTTCCTATGCTTTGGTATACCCAAGGGCCATATCCCCATCACACATAGTAAATAAGACATGGAAAGTCATATGTACCTTGGCTATATGCATCAGAGATATGAGAATGAAGAATCTCCATGTCCATGACTCATTCTTGCAAAACAATATGTGCAAGAAAGTAAGAGATTGTCCTGACCAGGGTATGATGCATATGCTTACCTTGAAGTTCAAGAGCATTTATACTAAGGAAACATACTTGAGAAAACAAGGTTAGATAACACAAGAATATTTCTTTCACAAAGATGCAAGGAAGTTCAACCTCACCAAGGTTTGGAAGACATGTAGAAGATAGTATTTTTCTCAAAATCAACATGTATCCAAAAGTGATTTTAGAGCTTTTGCCCCCTGAATTTAGATATTAGTATCTCCTATCCCCATGAATGTTAACATGTAGGTGTTGGGAGTAGGTAGGGTGAGACGAGTAAGAAAATTCTTAATTTCATGGAAAACGGGGTCTTGGGATGGTCCCCAAACAAACGGTGCATTTTTCTTGCTCAAAGCGTGTAGAGGAGTGGCAATGGTACTAAAGTCTTTCACAATCCGACAGTAAAAACCGTCTAGTCCTAAGAAACTACGCATTTGTTGCAAATTGGTTGGTGTGGGCCAATTTTTAATTGCATCAATCTTAGATTCATCGACATGGACACCCTTTGAAGAAACCACAAATCCTAGGAAAACAACTTTCTCCACACCAAAAATGCATTTGTACATGTTACAATAAAGTTTTTCTTTCCGAAGAGTTTGCAAAACGTTCCTAACATGTCTGGCATGTTGTTCTAGAGATTTGCTAAAAACAAGGATGTCATCAAAGTAGACCACAACACAATATCCAATGTAGGCGCATAAAACATGATGCATCATGCGCATGAATGTACGCAGTGCATCGGATAGGCCCATGGGCATCACTAGCCATTCATAGAGACCAAATTTAGTTTTGAAAGTCGTTTTCCACTCATCACCCTGTTGTATGCGAATTTGGTAGTAGCCACTTTTCAAGTCAATTTTGGAAAATGTAGTGGCACCACTAAGTTCATCTAGCATCTCATCTAAACATGGGATAGGGTTACGATAGCGAATGGTGATAGCATTTATAGGACAGCAATCGGAACGCATGCACATACTACCATCGTGTTTAGGCACTAGGATCACGGGAACCGCACAAGGACTCAAACTCTCACGAACATGCCCCTTATCTAGGAGTTTTCGGGCTTGCCATTGTATCTCCTTTGTTTTGTCGGGGTTGACGCGGTAGGGAGCCTTGTTGGGAAGCGGTGCACCGGAGATGAGGTTGATGCGGTGTTCGATCCCTCGCTTTGGTGGTAGTCCCGGAGGTAGCTCATCAAGAAAACATCTTGAAATTCCTGCAACAATTGAGATAGCACAAGAGGAAGATGTTGTGAAGGAGTAGGTCGGGTAACATCATCCTTGCACACTATCACGTAGTGAAGGACGGTCGATGGGCTCTCACTCACATCTCTCAAATCTCTTTTGGTGGCAAATAGTACTAGATCACTCATGTCCCTCATCTTGGAGTCACTCAAGTTTGGCTTGTGGCGCTCACTCGCTTTGAGGTGGATCACTGTCTCACTTTTATCTCCATGGTGGGACAAAGCTTGCTTGTCGGCGATCACTTGACTTGGAGACATAGGGCGAAGCACATATTCGGTGCCCTTCATCTTGAAGCTATATTGATTTGTGCGCCCGTTGTGTATGGCGCCACGGCTGACTTGCCAAGGTCTCCAGTAGGTGGCAAACGGACATGGGCACCACCTCATACTCCACGGTGTCTTCATAAGATCCAATCTTGAAGGAAACTTGCACAGTGTGGTCGACTTGTATTATGCTGGAGTCACTTAGCCATTGAACCTTGTAGGGGCGAGGGTGCATTTTCTTGACCAAGTGCAACTTTGAGCAAAGTTCATCACTTGCCAAAGTGTGACAACTTCCTCCGTCGATGGTGACCTTGACGGATCTCCCTTGGATACCGGCCTTGGTGTGTAAGATGTGGCAACGTTGGTCCTCATCTTCTTGTTGTTGTAGATTCAAAACCTTTGATACAATGAGAGCCGGGCTCGGGTCGTTGTCACAAAATATTTGAGAGTCTTCATCTTCATTGACTTGTCGGTGTATAGACACTCGTTCCAAATCTTCCATCTCAGCTTCACTCATGGAGTCATATGAACCGTCATCTTGAAGGATCATTGTCTACCTTGTGGGACACTCATACATCTTGTGTCCTCGGCCTTGGCACGTGAAACACTTGATGGAGCTTGTTTTCACGTCATCCAGTGTTGGTGTAGAGGATGAAGCTCTTATCTTGCTTGTAGGAGCGTTGCTGTATGATAAAGTCGACTTGGACTTGTAGCTTGACTTGTCATATTTTGTCGTGGAGGTTCTCATAGAAGGTGTCGTAGTTGGAGAAGCTTGGGTAGTTGCACTTTAGGTCTTGTAGGAGGTCTTAGAGTACTTGTAGTCCTCTTGAACTTGATGTTCCGCCTTGGTGGCTTGATGCACTAGATCGAGCAAGTTGGAGCAGGGTTGGAAATCCGCAATTTTCTTGACTTGGTAATTGAGACCATTCAAGAAATGTGCCATAGTTTTCTCATCATCCTACTTCACATTGGCTCTTATCATGGCTATCTCCATCTCTTGGTAGTACTCTTCCATGGACTTGGTGCCTTGCTTGAGTAGTTGTAGCTTCTTGAAGAGATCGCGATTATAGTGTGTTGGGACGAATCGATCTCTCATGAGATCTTTCATTTGTTCCCAAGTGGTGATTGGAGGGTCACCTCTTTCTCTTCTTTTCTCAATCACTTGTTCCCACCAAATAAGCACGTAATCTTGGAACTCGAGGGAGTCCATGGCAATCTTCTTGTCTTGTGCAACCGGGATATTTTTTCAACCTTGAATGCCCAAGAGAGATAGTCTTCATGTCACGCCCAAGATGCACGCCTATCCATATTAAGGCACGGGGGCCTAGCAAGGGATTGAGGCGCATCTTGCCGTTTGCAAGTATAGCATCATTACATCATACATTACAGAAGAGATGAGTATACAAGTTGGCTTACACTCGCCACATACTAAATTACAATTCCACACAAGAGTTCAAACATCAAGATGAAGACAGGGTCCACCTACGGACGAAATCAAACGATAAAACAGATGCAAATGATACTATCTCGCTATCCCAAAGATCACGACCATGGTCCTCTACTCATCCATATAAGTCACGTACATCCTGCCCCTTTCCTCGTCATATTCCCACTGGAGCTGCGTCAGATCATCCTACACGAACTCATCTGTACCTATACCTGGAATGTTGTAGTAATCTGTGAGCCACAAGGACTCAGCAATCATGTGCCCGGGTACCGATACTATTTAAGCTTAAGGTTGGGATGGGGTATGTGTTTCGTTTGTAGCAGCACTAAGCATATATGGTGGCAAAAATTACGTAACATGAAGATAAATATGAGTGGCCTACGATGAACAATCGAATCTAGAATGACCTCTATGATATCTTGAACACTTACGTCAATCATAACCCCGCCGTGTTCTCTCTCGGATCATGTTCACGAGCAGAGACGATCACGGTTACTCACACAGTTGGTGCATTTTAGTTAGAGTTTACTTCAAGTTAACTAGAACCGGGTGTTAAACAAACATCCAAGTTGCCACATAACCGCGGGCACGGCTTTCCGAAAGATTTGACCCTATAGGGGTGCTCCAACTAGTCCATCATAAATTAACCACACTCCGAGGGAATATCCTCGACCACGGATCTCATGATCATCCTAGGCAACTCCAAAGGAATTCCAACACCTCGAGATAACCCGAAGAAAGACAAAGCCCTCACGCAAGACACTCGATAAAGGTAAAACAAGTCCAGCAAGACCTCCCGACATGTCGACGAACCCGAGCCACGTATATCGTTCTCAGGACATGACGGATTGTCCAAACTTTCGGTAGGCCAAACACAGAGTTGCCTCTGGTGGCCACCGGCGGTTGACATTTTTGGACCAACACTCATGAGGAGCACTGGCCCGGGGGTTGATTAATTATCCACGGGGTTGCAAAGCCTTATGCAAATTTTATTAAGTTGTTAAGCAAATGGAGTACCAAAGTTGGGTCTTGCCAGACAAGTTTTAATCTTAACTGAATAAACAAGGGGGTCCCCATAACAACCCCGAGCATGTTAGGAGCGCAAAGTATGGAAACATAACACCGGTAACAAGAAACTATGGCGGTAACAACGGAACAAAACACCTAGCAAAAGGCCAAGCCTTCCACCAATACCAGATATATATGTGCATTAAATTAATAACAGATAATATTGTGATATGCCAAATCCATGTTATCACATGGAACAACCTGTACCTGCAACTAAGAACACTATAAGAGGGGCTGAGCAGCGGTAACTTAGCCAATCGAAGATTTTCTAGGATGTGGAGGGTTAGAGGCTATCATGGAAATTTAGGAGGCTGACATTCAAGTGGTAGGTAGCTCAATTGTAACGATAAGAGCAAGACAACTAGCAAGCAAAAATAGTATCGGGATCCGGGTACGATCATCTTGCCTGTTGGTTCTTCAGTGGAACAAGTAGCGGGATCCTCGTAGTTGTACTCGCCTGACTCTTCGTACTCAGGTTCAATGTTTGCGTCTACCCAAAAGAAACAATAAGAATAAACAAACAACCATGGTGCAATACACAAGCAAGAATGATGCATGCTTATTTGAAGAGTTTTAGCATGGCAATCCTATCTAGCCATGTTTTCACATGCGAAGGATTGGTTATTAATGAATCTGGACAGAACCTTATGTTAAGTTATTTATACATGCATGCACATGACAAATCTAGATGCATCATGCAAAAACGATAAAAATGCATATGAAGATCATAAGGAACGGAGCTATGGTTCTCGCGATACGCTCACAACAAGATACGAAGGCAAGACACAAGACAAGAAGGACCTGGGCTATTCCTTGGCATTCCAAGGTAGCCACTGGTTAGACAATGAAAAACCAACCACACTAGGGCCAAAGATCAAGCAATTCCATGGAGTATAGCTCCCACAAGTCACAAAACAATAAAACAAACAATCTGCCACAAAACAACAACATAGCAACTTCCACAGCCAATAACTTGAGCTACAGGAACCCTACAACCACAAACAAGTCATTGGCAGAAACTACATAACATTTTATCAACTTATCCAACTACACAAACTGGAAATGAGGCACCCATCAATAAGCACGAAGCTCACAAGTTGGCATGATGAAACAGATTTCTGGGACTTAGTGAAAATAACAGTTTTCTGGAATCTGAGTTAATCTGGACTTAGTGAAAATAACCGTTTTCTGGAATCTGAGTTAATCTGGTAGCATGTTGACAACAGGCAACTAATGGTGTTAAAGACCACCTCATGGCATGAAAATTAACAGGATGGTAGTAGACAACATCTACTTCAAAACACTAGCAATGAGCTTGAGCTAATTCTCAACATATCACAAGATGGCAACCACTTTACATGGCATAAAAATAACAGCAGATTCTCAGACTTAGAAATATTCAGCATGGTGAAAACAGCAACATCAAGTTAGCTACTTTGCAGCAAGTTCCCACTTATATGGCTGATTCCCATGTCAAACAAAAAATACCATGGCATAATAGGCATGAAACACTAACACTTCCATGTTGGCACATGCCCCAAAGCAAGCATGGATTAATTCATGCAAAAATGTCAAGTTAGCATCACAACAGAAAATGACAGTTTTATAAACTTTCTCAAAAGTGAAATCTAATAGCACTAATGTATTCCTTGGATATTTCTACCCCAAAATCATGTATCATACTCATATAGTCACATGAAGCATCATGGCACAAACTATACTAGCAAAACAACCACCTCTTTTATAAGTGAAAACTTACTTAAAATGCACATGAGCATATTTGAACATGGCCATATTTTTTAATATAGCTAAGTTGGAAAAGACCTATATTACACTACAAAACATGACACTTATCAAAAAGAATAGTGTATGACAAGTGGGGCATGGCCCACTTGTCACACACACACTCACCCAAACCTACACACACACACACATACATGACATGCACAAACCACACATGCACAAATGCACAAGTGCACATGGCACACCCACACTCATGAAACACACACACTCATGTGTGTGGGTGTTCATCACACACACACATGCACACATATATGCACAA
The DNA here is from genome assembly GCA_022496015.1 of Hordeum marinum. Taxonomy (NCBI): domain Eukaryota; kingdom Viridiplantae; phylum Streptophyta; class Magnoliopsida; order Poales; family Poaceae; genus Hordeum; species Hordeum marinum. The sequence continues at coordinate 149,640,959 of CM039676.1, forward strand.
GTGCATATATGCATATACATATGTGTGTGACACCACACTCACACACATACTCACTCACATACACACATACACTCTCCCACATATATTTCTAAACCAAAAAAGGAAAAAAACATCTATTCATGCATGCATACACTTACACACACATACATACATATCATGAAAGAAAGAAAAACAAAACAATGAAATAAAAAAGAAAAACACAAAAAGGGGGGTATGGGGATCGAACCCCAGACCTGTTGGTCTTACCCCGAGCGCGCTACCACTACGCCACGGCTATGGCTGTTAACAAGAGAGGGGAACAAGCCCACTAATACACACCAGTACGCACTATCTGACGAAACTGAATAAAAGAACACCCCAGCGACAGAGCACGACAGCGACGATTTCGGCGACCACACCGGCGATCCGGCGGTGCTATCGGGCACACACGGGGAAGGGGACTACAGGGAGACGTCCCCCGACTCGTCTCGTGACGAGGGGGACAGAGGTAAGGCCCTCAAGGCTCTGCCTTGGCGGAACGACGGGGACAAGCGGCTATGACGACCGGACCTAGCAAGCTATGGAGCGGGGACGTGGCGGCTCACCGAGGGAGGGGTCGACGACGACAACGATCGTGTCGAAGAGGAGGAAGAAGGTCGATGACGCTGGCCAAAGTAGAGGAAGAAGCGGCACGGGAACATCCTGTCTGCGGCTCCAGCGAGGAAGAGGCTGTCGAGGAGGGGGAGCCCGGCCTCTCCTAGTGACGGGAATGGACTCCGGGGACGGCCCGCGGCCTCCACGGCATGCTGGGAGCAGCGGAGACCACCTGGAACGCGACGACGGCGGCGGCAATGATCGGCCCTCTCTCACTGAATTACTCCCCTCTCTGAACTCACTTGGGCTTACCTGGCAGAGGGAAGAACGGAGGAGAAAGGAAGAGGGGGAAGGAGAAGGACGATGCAGCGGCGGGGAGGAACCCTTGGGGAAGGCACGCACGCCAATGGCTTTTAAAAAGGAGGGGTAGACGACGTCCTTGACGTCCGTGAGTGCGGGCGCTAACTCACTCTCTCTGCTCTCCGACGGAGGGAGGGGAGCGGCGACAGCTCTTCGTCAGATGCGGGGCTGGGCTGCGCTGTTGGGCCGAGGCCAGCCCACGGCAAAGACCCTCTCTCTCTCAGGAAAAATAATAAAACCACATCACCTAGTTATCTTTAAAATAGCAAAACAAACAAGAAAACCCCAGAGAATAGAAAAGGATTTTTTTAGCAACACAAAAAAAACACTTTTGCATGCAAGGAAAAATAAGACCTATTTTTATAAAAATAATCTAGTTGGTTTTTAGATCAATTATTTAAATGTTATATTAAACAACAGCCCCTGTTATTTTTAAACCCCAATATCATAAAGCTCAAAACAACAAAAGACCAACACACACAGGCTTAAAATATTATTAGCTAACTCCTGAACATTTTAGAACAATCTTTAACAAGAGTTACTTTTATTGAATAAGTGCCAATGGAATAAAGAGAGAAGTTTGGGTTGATTGAAAAAAGAATAAGAGAGGGGAAGGAGATGATGCACCACATACACTCCAACCACAAACACAACACAAGAACACACCCAACCACAACAAGGTCACATCACAAACAAGGCATGGCATGATGGATGATATGATGCATGATGCATGAATGCAAGAACAAGACATGGCATGACAAGGCTCAACTCATATCATTAATCTCATGACAACAAGGTTCAGAGAAAATACATGCCATAAAAGGTAGGGACAACACTTGGGCTATCACAACTCTCCCACACTACAAGAGGATCTCGACCTGAGATCTAGGAATAAAAGTAGTCTAGAAATTTGGAACGGAGAAGGTCCTCGCATTCCCAAGTAGCTTCTTTGTCAGAATGATGAGACCACTTCACCTTGAGGAACTTGATAGACTTGTTGCGAGTCTTATGCTCAGTTTCTTCGAGAATTGCCACTGGATGCTCACGATAAGAGAGGTCTTCTTGGAGATCAATGTCTTGGAGGTCAATGGTACGCTCGGGAGTCTTGAAGCACCTCCGGAGCTGAGAAACATGGAAGACATCGTGCACATTTGTGAAATTTGGAGGAAACTCTAGTTGATAAGCAAGTCCACCTCCCTTGCCAACAACCTTGAAATGACCAACAAATCGAGGAGTTAGCTTCCCTTTAATTCCAAACCGCCGAGTGCCCTTCATGGGAGAGACTCTGAGATAGACTAGATCACCCAATTGAAAAGAAACATCCCGATGTTCGTTATCGTAATAACTCTTCTGTCGGGACTGAGCTGCTTTGAGGTTCTCACAAATGACATGGCACATTTCTTCTGCTTCAGTGATCATGTCATTGCCCAATATCTGACGCTCACTGGTTTCAAACCAGTTAAGCGGGGTACGACACTTTCTGCCGTAGAGAAGCTTGAAAGGGGCCTTGCCTAAGCTAGCTTGAAAGCTATTGTTGTATGAGAATTCAGCATATGGAAGGCAGTCTTCCCATTTCATGTCGAACAAAATCACACAAGCTCTAAGCATATCTTCAAGGATCTGATTGACTCTCTCAACTTGACCACTTGTCTACGGATGGAACGCAGTGCTGAAACGGATCTTGGTACCCATAGAAGTCTGGAAGGACTCCCAAAACTTGGAAGTAAAGAGGCTTCCACGGTCAGATGAGATGAGCTGAGGAATACCATGCAAAGATACTATCCTTGACGTATACAACTCTGCAAGCTGAGCTGCCGAGATAGATTCTTTGACTAGCAGGAAATGAGCAACTTTTGTCAGCTTGTCGATAACCACAAAGATGTCATCATTGACTCTCTTGGACTTGGGAAACCCAATGACAAAATCCATCTCCACATGATCGAATTTCCACTCTGGGATAGGCAAAGGCTGAAGAAGACCTGCTGGGCGTTGATGCTCCGCCTTCACTCTGCGACAAACATCACACTCGTTCACGAATTGAGCAATTTCACGTTTCATGCGAGTCCACGAGAAGGTTTGCTTGAGATCCTGATACATCTTGGAACTGCCTGGATGAATGGATAGAAGAGAATTGTGTGCTTAGTCCATGATAACTTTTCTGAGATCACCTTTTGGAACCATAAGACGATCCTCAAAGAACAAGGTATCTTTGTCATCAACTCGAAAGCACTTATACTTTGGAATGCCCTTGGCCACACCTTTCTTCACTTTCTTCACCATAACGTCCATAAGCTGCGCTTGGTGAACTTGATCTTCCAGAGTCGGAGAGACTTGAAGATTGGCAAGAAATCCTTGCGGAATCATTTGAAGGTTGAGCTTGCGGAAGGCTTCACACAGCTTCGGTTGAAGAGGCTTCAGGATGAGACTGTTGCAGTACGCCTTACGACTGAGCGCGTCTGCAATGACATTTGCTTTCCCAAGAGTATACTCAATGCTTGCCTTGAAGTCCTCAAGCATTTCCACCCAACGAGACTGCCGAAGATTAAGATTGGGTTGAGTGAAAATGTACTTCAAGCTCTTGTGATCGGTGTACACCTCAACTGGTCCACCCAACAACAAATGCCTCCAAGTCATTAGAGCATGCACAACTGCCGCCAACTCGAGATCATGAGTGGGGTAGTTCTTCTCGGCAGGCTTCAACTGACGCGAGGTATAAGCAAGAATCTTCTTATCTTGCATGAGAGCACCACCAAGACCTTGGAGAGAAGCATCACAGAAAACTTGGAAAGGCTTTGACTGCCCAGGAGGAACAAGAACTAGAGCTAAAGTCAGTCTCTACTTGAGCATATTGAACGCCATATCACACTCAGGAGACCAAACATACTTGACACTCTTCTGGAGGAGATTGGACAGAGGCTTAGCAATTTTAGAGAAGTTCTCCACGAATCTTCTGCAATAACTAGCAAACCCGAGGAAACTCTGAAGCTGCTTCCCATTCTGAGGAGGCTCTCACTTCAAGATTGCCTCAACTTTCTCAGGGTGCACTTTAATTCCCTCGGTAGAGATCACATGCCCAAGGTACACCACTTCATTGAGACAAAACTCACACTTGGAAAACTTGGCATAGAATCGATGCTCCCTTAACTTGTCAAGCACAAGGCGGAGATGCTCTGCATGCTCTTCTTCTGTCTCCGAGAACACAAGGATATCATCCAAATAGACCAAGATGAACTCATTCTTGAAAGGAGAGAAAATGAAGTTCATCATTCTTGAGAAGGTTGGAGGAGCATTAGCAAGACCAAACAACATGACGGTGTACTCATAAGAGCCAAAACTCGTCCTGAAAGCGGTCTTAGGAATGTCTTCTTCGCGAATGCGAATCTGATGATAGCCCATGCGAAGATCAAGCTTCGAGAAAATCTTGGCACCTTTCAGTTGTTCAAACAACTCATTGATGTTGGGGAGTGGGTACTTGTTTCTGATTATCTTCTTGTTTAATGGATGGTATTCGACACAAAGCCGGTCCGTGCCATCTTTCTTCTTGACAAACCAAACACCACAACCCCATGGAGAAGAACTTGGTATGATCAAACCTAGACGTTCTTGCTCATCTAGCTACTTCTTCAACTCTTTCAGCTCTTCGAGGCCAAGTTTATAAGGACGCTTGCAAACCGGTTCAGTTCCGGGCTCGAGATCAATCATGAACTCGACTGGCCGGTGCGGAGGCATTCCTGGCAATTCTTCTGGAAAGACATCTTCATACTCATTAACCACTGGAATTTGAGAAATCGTCGAGATTTCACCCTTCTCATTAAGAGCAAAGAGACGGATTGTGTCATCGCGAGCCACGAAAATAATCACATCTTCTGAAGGATGAGTCAGCTTGGCTTCTTTTGCTTGACAATCAACATATGCCTTATTCATAGCCAGGAAGTCCATGCCAAGGATGAGATCAATGTCGGAATTACCAAGAACAATTGGAGAGGCCAGAAAAGAATAATTGCCCATCTTGATAGAAGCATCCCGAACCACAAAACGAGAATTCATTTGCAAACCCGGAGACACCATAGTCAACGATCTAGATAATTCTTCGCAACAAAACTCATGCTTTGAAACAAATGGCCTTGATATGAATGAATGCGATGCACCGGTATCAAACAAAACTTTTGCAGGAATAGAGTTAACTAAGACATTACCCATGATCACTTGAGAAGAATCCTCTGCCTCTGCTGCGTTCACATGGTTCACCCTTGCAAACTTGGGATTATGCTTCACCATAGCATTTCCTAGAGGCCTGACTGGAGGAGGAGGCGAAAGACGCCACTGTTGCACTTGTTTGCATAGTGACCCTTCTGGCCACACTTGTGACAAGTCACCTCAGAAAGCGGACGAACATTGCCTGGAGGAGGAACAAGAATTGCCTTGGACGCCTCGGGTCTCTGTTGAAATCCTGGGTTGGGTGGGTGGGAAGTACCACGGCCACCGAACTGCTTCTGCTGTTGAGGAGGACGAAACGGAGGAGGATTTGGCACCCAATACTTCTGGTGCTTAGGAACCATCTAAGAGCTAGAGGAAGACGAATATGAATCCCTTGAACGCTTTCTTGAGTTCTCCAACTTGAGCTGAGTTGCCTTGACCTTTAAAGCCATGTTGTAGAACTGATCAAACTCACGAGGCTCTTGAAGAACTAGGCCTGGCAGAAGCTCATCCTTGAGACCACCTCTGAACTGATACATCATCGCCTTGTCATCTGGAACATCTTGCTTATCATAGCGGGCTAGATTCTGGAACTCGATGTTGTACTGATAGACAAACTTGCTTCCCTGCTTCAGGTGCCTAAACTTCTCACACATCTCCTCGACAAAGCTTGTCGGAATGTAATGAGCCTTGAAGTCATGACGGAAATCGTCCCAAGTAACAACACGATCGCCCCTGGAATCCTTGTACTGCTGCCACCAATCAGCTGTCTCACCCTTGAGCTGGAACGATGCAAATCTAACAAAGTCATCTGGCCTGACATTGCTGCACTCAAAATGCTTATTCATATCATGGAGCCAATCATCAGCATCAAAAGGCTGCTCACAACAGGTGAAAGACTTGGGATGGTTGGCAAGGAATTGATTGAGCGTCGCAAACTGAGGTTGATTCTGAAAATTTTAAAGGCACTTTTAAAAACAATATTTTTCAATGCTGCGGGCGTGTGTGTGTGTGGTTGGTCTTGAAACGGGCAACGACATGAACAGAGAGAACCGCGACTACGAATGGATGCAAGTTTTCGAAAACGAGTGACGATGCTATGCAGATGATGCGAATGATGCGATGATGAATGTGACAACCACACGAACCACAGACAAGAACGGAAATAAAAGGGGAATCTTCTGGAGCATCGGTCCCGGGCTGTTACAACTCTCCTCCACTACACGAGGATCTCGCCCCGAGATCTAGAATGAAAAGGGGAAGAGAAAGAGCAAGAGGAAGAGGTAAAACTTTATTGCTTCTTGAAAGCGAATGAAACAAATGAAACATGAAGGTTGGAAAGAGATGAAGAATGACATGATGAACAAGCAAGAATTCACAAGAAATTTCACTAGCACTTCGGTAGGATAGAGGGACAAAATTGATGTGAAGGAAAGAAATTGAAAGACAGACACCAAACTTCGGTTGGATTAGAATCAAAACTTCATAAGGTGGAAGGATCATGAAAAGATTTCACAGCACTCCGGTTAAATGAATAAGCAAAGAAAGAACATGATCTTAATCAAACTAGATGATGGGTCGAAGAGAGCAACACCACAATGCCTCCGGAACAAAAGAGAATGGAGAAGAAAATGACAACTTCTACCACCAATGAACTTGAGAAGCATCTTACAAGAAGAGATTAAACGGGGTTGTTGAAAAAAATCAACAACGAACAGAATAGTTTGTTATGGGCTTGTGGGAAACATTTCAAAATTATGAGGTGACAACCTGCCACAATAGAAACAATTGATTGCTTGAGAGCAACAAGATATGCAAAACTTCTTTCACCAAGAGGAGGAGGAAACTTGGATCAATTATGACACCATGATAGCTACAATCCTTAGGAAATGCTTTAGGTTAAATCCAACCCAAGATAACTCCGAGAAGACAAGATGGGTTTACTTATCTCATTCTTGATAATTTACCTTCGAGACTCCTCATAATCAAGAATTTAATAACACCATCTTAAAAGACAATGGAGAAGGAATTGAACTTAGAAATGCAAGATGATAACACTTGAGCACCTCCAACAAGAATCTTGATGAATACTTCGAGAAAGAATTACATCCTTAACAAACACAATGAAGAAGCATCTTGAAGAACTCCGGAAACAAATGATGACCAAAGAATGAAGGTTGGGAAGAATAAGATGAAAGCATTGCCATGATTAGATGAAGCTTAGCAACAAGACACTTGAACAAAACTAGGAACTCCGGAAAAGAAAGATGACCACTTGGGATAAAGAATTTGATACCATGAACAACTCCACAAGAAGGATTGAAATCACTTGGATGAAACAAGAATAAGAGTTATGATATGACTCTCCTTCATCAAGTTAAATTGATGACAAACAACGGATTTCGCACACCACTTATCCTTTTGGAAAAGATAGGAAAGATAGATAGAGCACAAACTTGAAAAAGTCTTGCATGAGAACACCGGTAAGAATTCAAAACGAATGAGGATAATACAAATTAATGAGATAACATGAGAACAAAGAGAGCATGATCCACCTAATGGAAAACTTCACAAGGCACCAGAATAATTGAGATATGAACGAATGGAGAACAATTGAGAAGAATTTGAGAACGAAGAAATCTTCTGAAACGACGGCCTTCGGAGGATCGAGAAATGAAAACAATTATGAAATGCACCGGATATATATGGAAGGAACTCCTCATGAATGGAAACAATTTGAGATGATAGCAATAACCTGAAACCATGAATCTTTGGAAGAACGAACAACAACTGAAGAGAACTCTCCTTCAGTCTTCAACGCACAGAATGATGACGAGAACAACACCATGAATTACTAAGATACTCCGGAATAATGAATAGGAAAGGTTGAGCCAACGACGAAAATGATTTGAAGCAATCTTGGAAGAGGAATATGAATGATTAAACTCATTCTTGCATCATATTTGAAGAGAACTTTAGAACATCTCCGGAAAGATTAGAAGAGTCAAGTAGGATCCTGGGAAAAAACCTGTGGGTTATGGGCCCACTCAAAAGAAACCACCGTTGAAACAATTGATTAAAAGAGAGATTGCACCGGTACAATTAAGAACTTGATGATATGAGACCCTAGAACTAATTTAAGGGGACAAGAATGAAAATGAATTTCTTCTGAGATATCTTCAATGCTCCGGATAGAACACAGAGAGACGAATCAACAAGAGAGGCTTGGAAAGAAATTCCAACATGGAAACCATTGAACAAATGAGAAAGGATATGATGAACACCAAGAGCTTGAATTGAATCCACCGGAGAAGAATAACAATGAGAACAAGGGATATGAGGATAGATCTTGAAATAAAAACTCCTAAGAAAAATCCTCACAAGGACTCACCGGATACAATACAAACGAAATAATACCTGAAGCATCACATGAATATAAAAGGCACTTGGATGAGTGATGAGGACATCCCTACTAATGCTACACCCACAACTCTGACTGCTATACATACAGGACCAATTACTAGAGCTCGCGCACATCAATTGAATTACCAGGTACTTTTGTTTATTGCAAATCCTTCTAATGTTCATGAACATATGATGCTGCCTAAATTAGATACTTTTGTTTTACTTGTGAATGAAGGACCTGGCATGGACAAGAAGGATGACCATTGGAGCGGGATCAAGCATGGAGAATGAGGTGCGCGCGCGGGAAAGAACAATGGAGCTTCTAGTGATGATTTTCGCACTTTGAAGCCACCATAATGGGAGCAAGAAGCCTTGGACGAAATATGCATGATGCCACTTTATAAAATTCGTCCCTAGGCTAATATAGGTGTTGCGCCACCTTATTTTTGGGACAGGCCCATGTAATTTCGAAATACCATATTATAGGCTATCTTTAGAGTCCGTATGTATGGGGAAACTGAGTTAGGGTCGGTTTCGGACCCCTCCTCCAAGGGGTCACGAAATTCCCCTCTATTCCCCCATATATACAGCCCTTAGGGCGTCGTTTTAGGTTTGGGTTTTGTTTAGATTATAAGTTCGCCATAGCTGCAACTTCGCGTTCTTCGTTTGTGTTCCACGACCAGACAAAGGCGTCGCAGAACCCCACTTCATCAATAAAGCTTTCCTCTTATATTCACAATATCCAGATTGCAATCTTAGTTTCTTGCTTGTTCTTCGTTTGCGTGCAGGAAACAGACCCTCGTGGTCAGGTTGATCGTGCTCCGGCGTGGTCAATAACCTCTCGGAGTTGGTTTAGCGATTGCTAAGGCGCAGCGTCATCACACGTTCGTAGTCGGATCGTCAAAGTCTACTCCACCAAAACGATAGCCATCATCTCATTGAAAGACAGGGACAACTTCGCCTCTATCAAGTGGTATCAGATTTCCAGGTTGCTCGTTGAGATTTTATCAGTTTTCGTAGTTTAGATCGCATCTGTTTCTTCATACCTTTAGTCCACGAAAAAGCCAAAAAAAATTAGGGTTAGATCATCATATCCGAACCAATCTGAGCCTTGCATAGTCTTTTCAGTATTTTGCTTTATTGAATTTGCGGTTACATCGTCGTGTCGAGTTGCTGGTTTTAGTGTCTAGTCCTTTAGAGTTTCGAGTTCTATTCACAGGTTGTCATGCCGCCAACGCATCGTCTTCATAGTCGCCATATACCACCACCATCATCACCGCTGCTAGATATCACCGCCCACTATCCATTGGTGTCCATATATACCACCACCAATCCGAGTCCAGCTCGTTTTAGATTTCGTTTCGAGATCTTTTCTATTTCGGATTCGCGTTTTGCTACCTGCGTAGGTGATGCTGCTGCTGCTCATGTTGCTGATTTGTTCTTTCGTGAAATTATTCGATTGCATGGTGTACCAAATACAATTGTTTCAGATCGTGATGCTAAATTTCTTAGCCATTTTTGGAGATGTTTATGGGCTAAGTTGGGGACTAAACTACTTTTTAGTACTACATGTCATCCCCAAACTGATGGCCAAACTGAAGTAGTCAATAGATCATTGTCTACTATGCTTAGGGCTGTTTTGAAGAATAACCTGAAAATGTGGGAAGAATGCTTGCCTCATATTGAATTTGCTTATAATCGTTCGCTACATTCTACCACTAAGATGTGCCCTTTTGAAGTTGTGTATGGTTTCTTACCTCGTGCACCTATTGATTTGTTGCCTCTTCCATCTTCGTAGAAGGTTAATTTTGATGCTAAAGAACGTGCTGAATTGATATTAAATATGCATGAGTTAACGAAGGAAAACATTGAGCGTATGAATGCTAAATACAAAATTGCTGGAGATAAGGGTAGAAAACATGTTGTCTTTGCACCTGGAGATCTTGTTTGGTTACATTTGCGTAAGGATAGATTTCCTGATTTGCGCAAGTCAAAGCTAATGCCACGTGCTGATGGTCCTTTTAAGGTGTTAGAGAAAATAAATGATAATGCATATAAACTGAGCTGCCTGCAGAGTTTGGGGTTAGCCCCACTTTTGACATTGCAGATTTGAAGCCTTATTTGGGTGAGGAAGATGAGCTTCCGTCGAGGACGACTTCAGTTCAAGAAGGGGAGGATGATGAGGACATCCCTACTAATGCTACACCCACAACTCCGACTGCTATACATACAGGACCAATTACTAGAGCTCGCGCACATCAATTGAATTACCAGGTACTTTCGTTTCTTGCAAATCCTTCTAATGTTCATGAACATATGATGCTGCCTAAATTAGATACTTTTTTTTTACTTGTGAATGAAGGACCTGGCATGGACAAGAAGGATGACCATTGGAGCGGCGTGAAGCATGGAGAAGAAGGTGCGCGCGCGGGAAAGAACAATGGAGCTTTCAGTGATGATTTTCGCACTTTGAAGCCACCATAATGGGAGCAAGAAGCCTTGAACGAAATATGCATGATGCCACTTTATAAAATTCGTCCCTAGGCTAATATAGGTGTTGCGCCACCTTATTTTTGGGCCAGGCCCATGTAATTTCGAAATACCATATTATAGGCTATTTTTAGAGTCCGTATGTATGGGGAAACTGAGTTAGGGTCGAATTTTTTTTGCTACCTGCGTAGGTGTCAAAAAAAAGTCTGGCACGCTTTGCAGAGCACGTTTTGGCCCAAAAAAATTTCGGCCGAAAATATTTTTTCCCTATCTTGATTTTAGGTTCTCCGTAGCGTTTTGAGACACTTGCTATCATAGTGATTTTTGTCGAAATTTTTGGTCGTCGCAGCCCCCGGATTGCTCCAGAAAAAAAAAATAGTCAAAAAAAATTCCGTGCCCATCTTGCTTATACGACGTGGCAAGAGTTTTGAGACACTCGCCATTGTAGTGATTTTTTGAGCAAAAAAAAAGAGGCGCCGACAAAAAAAATAAAAAATTTCAAAGTGTGCTGTTCCCTTGATTACGTGTAGCGTCGTGTTTTTGTTGGTGCTTTAGGCTCGCGTCTCTAGTACGGATCTAGCCCAGGACTAGCACAATATCGTCGTTGAGCGTTTATTCAACCTTGCATCTTTGAATTGATTATTGCTAACCCTTTTTGCTACCATATTATAAGCCATCCCAGCTCCACATACATCTACGTCGTGTGTTTGACACCACCTGGCAATCATTCTATCCAAGCTTTGAGAGTTTTGACTACAACGGTTGCCGATCACCGCCTGCTGCTGGGTAAGAACTGGTAAGAATTTGAGATTCGCTTAAAGGATTTGTGACACACCACCACCACCACCACCACCACGTCCCAGTAGTCCACAGGTTTCATATTCTTGTGTGTTTCCTATTTGCTAACCATGCCAGGATCACACGACAATGAGATCGACTGGGAGAGCATGACCAACAAAGCGCTATATGATAAATTTCAGCAAATGATGGCTGACCAGGTACAAGACTTCGTGACCAACTTTGGAGAGGCCATGGAGAAGCTAGACGGTTTGGAGAAGACCTTTGACACCAAGATGGACGCCAAGTTCAATGAGGTGCTTGCCCGTCTACCACCACCAGCTGTAGCTCCTATTCCTTTCGAACGACGAGCATGACGTGTGCCTCTCGGCCAAGCCCAACATACTGGTACTGTTGATACTGCTGCTATTTCTGTGGCTCGTGCTGCTACTGTCGTTGAGCAGGTTGACGATTATGATGGTGATTACGATGATGAGGGAGAGGTTGCTCCCGATCAGCCTCAGGGGCAACCACCACCATACGCACCAGGTCGACCACATGGCTACAACCGTAACGGTAGGGCTGCCCCACCCCCTCAGGTACGGGATCATGACCATCTCCCTAAACTTAAATCGAATATTCCGATGTTTGAGGGTAGATATGTTCCTGATATATATCTTACATGGGAGTTAGAAACAGAACAACGTTTTACATGCTTACAATTTCCTGAGGATAGACGTGCTGCTGTTTGTTCATTCACTAGTTTTGCTTGCGTTTGGTGGTCAGAACATTGTAGAATACACCATGCTAATATTCCAACTACTTGGGCTGCTTTGAAAACTGCTATGCGTAATCGTTGGGTGCCACCTTATTTTCAACGTGAATTGCTTCAAAATTTGCAGCGTTTAAGACAAGGGAAAAATTCTGTAGAAGAATATTATCAGGAATTACAAACTGGTATGATTAGATGTGGTATTGTTGAGGAGAATGAAGCTATGCTTGCACGTTTTATGGGTGGATTAAATAGAGAGATTCAGACTATTCTGGAGTATAAGGAGTATAACACCATCACTCGTTTATTTCATCTTGCTTGCAAAGCTGAACGTGAAGTGCAGGATCGACAGGCAATGGCGAGAACTACTTTTTCTGTAGGTCGCACTTCATCATGGACGCCACGTACCTCATCAACTTCCACACGTCCTGCTGCAACACCACCTACTTCAACCTCCAACTCCAACTGCGATACCAGGAAACAGGCTCCTACTCCACCCTCTACGAAGAGCACACCTTTTCGGCCTGCATAGAGCTCTTCTTCATCTATTGCATCCACAGGGCAAACACATGAGGTTATATGTCGTCGTTGCAAGGGTGGAGGTCACTTTGCGAGAGAATGCCCTTCCAAGCGTGTCATGATTGTTACTGAGGATGGTGGATATGCGTCTGCTAGTGATTATGATGAGGAGACTTTGGCTCTCATTGCAAGTGAAGAACACGATGGCGACGATGCAGAACCAGAACCACACTACATGGCTGCTGATTATGCTCACAGGTATGAAAGTTTAGTTGCTCAATGTGTTCTCAGTGTGCAGGTTACACAGGCTGAACAAAATCAGAGGCACAACTTATTCCACACAAAGGGAGTTGTGAAGGAGCGTTCTATTCGTGTCATCATCGATGGAGGGAGTTGCAATAACTTGGCTAGCATGGAGATGTTGGAGAAGCTGTCTCTAACCACCAGACCACATCCTCATCCTTATTACATCCAATGGTTCAACAATAGTGGCAAGGTTAAGGTAACACGTACTGTTAGTGTGCATTTTAGCATTGCTACATATTCTGATTATGTGGATTGTGATGTGGTACCCATGCAAGCATGTTCTGTTTTACTTGGTAGACCATGGCAGTTTGATAAAAATTCTGTACACCATGGTAGGACAAATCAGTATACTCTTGTTCATAAGGATCATAATATCACTTTGCTTCCTATGTCTCCCGAACATATTATGAAAGATGACATTGCTAGAGCTAGTAAAGCAAAACAGGAGAAAATAAGAGTGAAAATCAGATTGTAGCACAGGAATTTGAGCAACACCATAAGCATAATAAACCATCATCTACTGTTGCATCCGAAATAAAATTGAAGAGTGGATGTTTACTTGCTACTAAATCTGATATTAATGATTTGGATGTTGCTACATCTGTTTGCTATGCTTTTGTATGCAAAGAGGTATTATTTTCATTCGAGGACATGCCTCCCTCTTTGCCTCCTCCTGTCATTAACATTTTGCAGGAGTTCGCTGACGTCTTTCCACAAGACGTGCCACCGGGATTACCGCCTATTCGCGGGATTGAGCATCAGATTGACTTAATTCCCGGTGCATCCCTACCCAACCGTGCGCCCTACCGTACCAATCCCGAGGAGACAAAGGAGATTATGCGTCAAGTACAAGAGCTGCTTGACAAAGGTTATATACGTGAATCCCTTAGTCCTTGTGTTGTTCCTATTATTCTAGTTCCTAAAAAGGATGGTACTTCGCGCATGTGTGTGGATTGTAGAGGCATTAATAATATTACTATTCGTTATCGTCATCCTATTCCTAGACTAGATGATATGCTTGATGAATTAAGTGGCTCTACAATTTTCTCCAAAGTTGATTTGCGTAGTGGATACCATCAAATTCGTATGAAATTGGGAGATGAATGGAAAACAACATTTAAAACTAAGTTTTGATTATATGAGTGGTTAGTCATGCCTTTTGGGTTAACTAATGCACCTAGCACTTTCATGAGATTAATGAACGAGGTTTTACGTGCTTTCATTGGACGATTTGTGGTAGTCTATTTTGATGATATATTGATTTTTAGTAGATCTTTGGAGGAACATTTGGAACATTTACGTGTTGTTTTTACTGCGCTACGTGATGCACGTTTGTTTGGTAACCTTAGGAAGTGCACCTTTTGCACCGACCGAGTATCTTTTCTTGGCTATGTTGTTACTCCACAGGGAATTGAAGTTGATAAAGCCAAGATTGAAGCTATTGAGAGTTGGCCGCAGCCCAAAACGGTCACACAAGTAAGGAGTTTTCTTGGCCTCACTAGTTTCTATAGGCGTTTTGTGAGAGATTTCAGCACCATTGCTGCGCCTCTCAATGAGCTTACAAAGAAGGACGTGCCTTTTTCTTGGGGTACCGCACAGGAAGAAGCCTTCACGGTCTTGAAAGATAAGTTAACACATGCTCCTTTACTCCAACTTCCTGATTTTAATAAGACTTTCGAGCTTGAATGTGATGCTAGTGGAATTGGGTTAGGAGGTGTGTTATTACAAGATGGTAAACCTGTTGCGTACTTTTCTGAAAAATTAAGTGGGCCTAGTCTGAATTATTCTACTTATGATAAGGAATTATATGCTCTTGTTCGGACTTTGGAAACATGGCAACATTATTTATGGCCCAAAGAATTTGTTATACATTCTGATCATGAATCTTTGAAACATATTAAAAGTCAAGCAAAACTGAACCGTAGTCATGCTAAATGGGTTGAATTCATTGAGACTTTCCCTTATGCCATTAAACACAAGAAGGGTAAAGAAAATGTTATTGCTGATGCTTTGTCTCGTCGTTATACTTTGCTTTCACAACTTGACTTTAAAATATTTGGTTTGGAGACCATCAAAGATCAATATTTGCATGATGCTGAATTTAGAGACGTGTTAGAGAATTGTAAAGAAGGGAGAACATGGAACAAGTTCGTTATTAATGATGGATTTGTGTTCCGTGCTAACAAGCTATGCATTCCAGCTAGCTCCGTTCGTCTTTTGTTGTTATAGGAGGCGCACGGAGGAGGATTAATGGGACACTTTGGCGTGAAGAAGACGGAGGACGTACTTTCTACACATTTCTTTTGGCCAAAGATGAGACGGGATGTTGAGCGTTTTGTTGCTCGCTGCACTACATGTCAAAAAGCTAAGTCACGACTCAATCCTCATGGTTTATATTTGCCTTTGCCTGTACCTAGTGTTCCTTGGGAGGATATATCTATGGACTTTGTTTTAGGTTTACCTCGAACAAAGAAGGGGAGGGATAGCATATTTGTTGTCGTGGATAGATTTTCCAAAATGGCACACTTTATACCATGTCATAAAAGTGATGATGCTGCTCATGTTGCTGATTTGTTCTTTCGTGAAATTATTCGATTGCATGGTGTACCAAATACAATTGTTTCAGATCGTGATGCTAAATTTCTTAGCCATTTTTGGAGATGTTTATGGGCTAAGTTGGGGACTAAACTACTTTTTAGTACTACATGTCATCCCCAAACTGATGGCCAAACTGAAGTAGTCAATAGATCATTGTCTACTATGCTTAGGGCTGTTTTGAAGAATAACCTGAAAATGTGGGAAGAATGCTTGCCTCATATTGAATTTGCTTATAATCGTTCGCTACATTCTACCACTAAGATGTGCCCTTTTGAAGTTGTGTATGGTTTCTTACCTCGTGCACCTATTGATTTGTTGCCTCTTCCATCTTCGTAGAAGGTTAATTTTGATGCTAAAGAACGTGCTGAATTGATATTAAAGATGCATGAGTTAACGAAGGAAAACATTGAGCGTATGAATGCTAAATACAAAATTGCTGGAGATAAGGGTAGAAAACATGTTGTCTTTGCACCTGGAGATCTTGTTTGGTTACATTTGCGTAAGGATAGATTTCCTGATTTGCGCAAGTCAAAGCTAATGCCACGTGCTGATGGTCCTTTTAAGGTGTTAGAGAAAATAAATGATAATGCATATAAACTTGAGCTGCCTGCAGAGTTTGGGGTTAGCCCCACTTTTGACATTGCAGATTTGAAGCCTTATTTGGGTGAGGAAGATGAGCTTCCGTCGAGGACGACTTCAGTTCAAGAAGGGGAGGATGATGAGGACATCCCTACTAATGCTACACCCACAACTCCGACTGCTATACATACATGACCAATTACTAGAGCTCGCGCACATCAATTGAATTACCAGGTACTTTCGTTTCTTGCAAATCCTTCTAATGTTCATGAACATTTGATGCTGCCTAAATTAGATACTTTTGTTTTACTTGTGAATGAAGGACCTGGCATGGACAAGAAGGATGACCATTGGAGCGGGATCAAGCATGGAGAAGAAGGTGCGCGCGCAGGAAAGAACAATGGAGCTTCCAGTGATGATTTTCGCACTTTGAAGCCACCATAATGGGAGCAAGAAGCCTTGGACGAAATATGCATGATGCCACTTTATAAAATTCGTCCCTAGACTAATATAGGTGTTGCGCCACCTTATTTTTGGGCCAGGAATTGCGAAATACCATATTATATGCTATTTTTAGAGTCCGTATGTATGGGGAAACTGAGTTAGGGTCGGTTTCGGACCCCTCCTCCAAGGGGCCATGAAATTCCCCTCTATTCCCCCATATATACAGCCCTTAGGGCGTCGTTTTAGGTTTGGGTTTTGTTTAGATTATAAGTTCGCCATAGCTGCAACTTCGCGTTCTTCGTTTGTGTTCCACGACCAGACAAAGGCGTCCCAGAACCCCACTTCATCAATAAAGCTTTCCTCTTATATTCGCAATATCCAGATTGCAATCTTAGTTTCTTGCTTGTTCTTCGTTTGCGTGCAGGAAACAGACCCTCGTGGTCAGGTTGATCGTGCTCCGGCGTGGTCAATAACCTCTCGGAGTTGGTTTAGCAATTGCTAAGGCGCAGCGTCATCACACGTTCGTAGTCGGATCGTCAAAGTCTACTCCACCAAAACGATAGCCATCATCTCATCGAAAGACAGGGACAACTTCGCCTCTATCAACGAGAATTTAATCATTGAAGAAAAAGGGCGGGAGGGTGGGAAAAACAAAGAAAACTTGGAACAGATGAGACAACTTCGGAACGAAATATGAGGACTGATCTTGCAAATATTGGAGATGATAGAATTATCTTGTAGAGAAGCACACCGGTAGGAAAAGAATTGATACGATAACTTGATTGGGCAAGAATTAGCACTCCCAAAGAAATATGAGAACACTACTTAGCAAGATATGAAATCACCACTTGACATCGAAGCAACTCGAATTACCATATTTGAAAACCAAACAAAGGATGTGAGGCTTACGAAACAAGCCAGAAACAAATGCATAACAGAGATTTCGTTCGATATTTTCGTTGTAAGGTTCGCACGAGCTCGATCGTACATTGGATTGTCATGTTGAAATGACGCTTGAATATGCTCCCTAGGCATAGAGAACTACAAGGCTTGACGAAGCATATCGGATGACATATATCGAGACTGTCCTCTGTAAGAAATGTCGTGAACAAACGAATCCACTAGATATCGAACCCCAACCTCACATCATGATCTGTTGGAAGATAGCCTAGGTAACTACTTGAATTCTCACCTAAGAACTTTCGAAAACTTTCTGGTTATGCAATCTGGTGTGGGGGATATAAGGAGGAAATATCTCACACAACTAACAAACCTACACCCCAACTGTATCCATCCTTCAACACATAACCAGAGGCTTTCGCAAATCCATCTAACTCAGATCCTCGAATGCACAATGATACTAACCATGGTGGTACCCCGGACGCCTCCCCAGTACTGGGTGACTCCGACCTTATCTCACCACGACAAGTATTGAAGCAATTCCGAACATCCTCCGTCCTGAGATACTAAGGAAGCTGAATGATAACGATGTGCCAAGAATTCCTTGGAGCTCAACTCCCCGGAAGAAATCAAGTCAGACAGGAGGCACCAAGAGAGAACACTGTCACATCGGTATCATATAGATTCCAGAATACCCGCGTGATCCTAAAATTGTTTTTTTTTGAGCGAGAAGAGGAGTAGAATCAAAATTCCTATGTCGATTACCTCACCAGAGCATAGAAGAGGAGTAAAAAGAATCCTACTCTCTGATATAACTAGACTCAAAATAGTTTTTTTCACTAGACTCGACTCGGCCAAGTTCGATCAATCAAGGGGGCTCCTAGGTCGGTACAGGCTCTGATACCAACTTGTCGCGCCCAAGATGTGACCCTATCCTTATTTTGGCATGAGGGCCTCGACAGGGATAGGAGCGCATCTCATCGTGTTGCAAGAATGGATATCATTACAAGTACATGTACAGAAGAGGTGAGTATATGGAATTGGCTTACACTCGCGACAAGCTACATCAATATCACATCAATATAACAACATGTTTAAACATCATATAGAAGAGCAGGGTCCGACTACGGACGAAAACAAACGACAAAATGACATCAATCCTTGCTATCCCAGGCTGCCGCCTAGAACCCATCCAAGATTGATGAAGAAGAACTCCAAATCAAACAAGCAACGCGCTCACGTAAAATTATCGCATTACCTGTACCTGCAACTGTTGTTGTAGTAATATGTGAGCCATAGGGACTCAGCAATCTCATTTCCAAGGGTATCAAGACTATTACAGCTTAATAGGTAAGGTATGGTTAAGTGGTGAGCTGCAGCAAGCGACTAAGCATTTATTTGAGTGGCTAACTTACGAGTATAGAAATTAAAGTATGGTGGTCTACGCACAATAGACGTGAACAAGTAATGATCACTAACTAATCCTAAACACCTACTTACGTCAATCATAACCCCACCGTATTCTCTCTCGGATAAGAATTCATGAGAAGAGACAGTCACGGTTACGCACACACTTGGTGTATTTTATTAGAGTTTACTTCAAGTTTGCTATGACCGGGTGTTAAACAAAGTATCCAAGTGTGCCACATAACCGCAGGCACGGCTTCTCAAAAAGATTTAACCCTCCAGGGGTGCTCCAACTCATCCATCATAAATTAACCAGACGCAACAGGAATAACCTCGACCATGGATCTCGTAATCATCCTAGGCAATTCCAAAGGAAATCGGCCACCTCGAGATAGCCCGAAGAATAATCGGAATTCCTCACTCAAGACGTTCGAGAAAGGTAAAACAAATCCAGCAAGGCCGCCCGACGTGTCGACGATCCCGATAGGAGCCATGTATCTCGTTCTCAGGACACGACGGATTGTCCAAACTTCCGATAGGCCAATCGCAGAGTTGCCCTTGGTAGCCACCGGTAGTTGACAGGTTGGACCAACACTCATGAGGAGCACTGGCCCGGGTTGTTGATTAATCCACTGGGTGATCATGCCCATGCAAATTTTAGTTGTTATTAAGCGAATAGTACCAATGTTGGGCCTTGCCGGACAAGCTTTATCCTAAAACGAAAATCAAGGGAGTCCCCATAACAACCCCGAGCATGTTAGGAGCGCTCAATTATGGAACATAACACCGATTCACAAGTAACTAGGGCGGCAAGAGCGGAACAAAACACCAAGCAAAAGGCCAAGCCTTCCACCCTTTACCAAGTGTATAAGTGCATTAAATTAAATAGCAACAATATTGTGATAACAAAAGAATGTCCATGTTGTCACATGGAAGCAATTGCACCTGCAGCTAGAAACGCTATAAGAAGGGTTGAGCAAGCGGTAACATAGCCAAACAAAGGTTTGCTAGGATGTGGAGGGGTTAGAGACTTTTCATGGTAATATTGGGAGGCTTGACAAACAAGTGGTAGGTAGCGTGACATAGCAAAAGAAAATGAGACATCTAGCATGGCAATGATAGTAATGGTATCCAGGGAAATGTGTCATCTTGCGTGAGATCCCGATTGGAAGAAGATCGAATCCATGAAGAAGACGAGCCAACGTAGTCGAATGAATCCTCATACTCCGAACGCTTTCGGAACTCTATCGATAAGAAACAAACCGGAACAAACAATCAACACACGATAAAACCACACATATGCATGACATGATGCGCAAACCAATATGATGCATGTCCAGTTTAATTATGCAAGGCATGACAATTCACATCAAACAACTACTACACATTAAAGTGAAGCTCAATATGCAACGAGTTGCATATTGACGAAACTCCACATTCGAATTATTTAGTTCACTCTCGTTTAGGTACTCATCAATATTAAATATTGGTTAACATGGGTGGTCATGGCATAAGGCGAAGATGGAATTAAGCAATTTTAAATGGAGAGGGACAACATACATATAACAAAATAATAACTCTCCATATTATGAGAAAGTGGTTAATGTTGTTTATCATGGCAAGAGGTGAAGCATCAACAACTATATCATCTAGGCATTTTAAATGAGGCCGGAAGCAATATATAACATTTCCGAAACATCCCCATAAGCATATTATTAAATTGGTCCAAATCTGTCCTAACACAATTTTAGAGTTGTTAAACAGCAAAATAAATGTCACCATGAGATTCTACACATTTTTCTAGTCAAGTTACATATGTGAAACATTTTTATCGGAGCTACTGTTTAGTAATTATGAAATAAACCATTTTAGCATGCAATTACGGAAATCGATGCAAACAGCAGTTTAAGTATTTTTAACACGTGTGAAAGTTGGAAATTGTGAATCTACATGAATTCTAGTCAAGTTTCATATATAAATTATTTTCATCCGATGCATGGTTAAAAAGTTATTATATGCATGATGTTTAGGGGTTTTTCTGCAAAACAGTAATTTGCTAGTTAATTAACAAATTCGTTAGCGGGGAAAAATGGTAACGGGCCGAATCTGGACAGGGCACTGGGCGGAGGATAGATAACTGGCGCATGGGGCGGGGAATAGGACTGTAGCGCTCACCTTGCTGGGCTAGGCCTAGATCGGTGATGGAGGAGGCTAGGCCTTGTGCGCAGCTGGGCCTTGGCACGGTCCAGCGCGAGGGCGGGCGGGGAAGGTCAATGGGGGCTCGTCCTCCCGCACGAAGCAGAGGCAGCGGCCTCCATGGCGGCTGGAGGAGGCTGCAGCACGGCGAGCTGAGGCGGCGGGCTGGCCGGAAACGGGGAGGGGACGACCGGATCTGGCGCCTCCCTTGCCGGATCTGGCCAGAGACGGGCCGACGGCGAGCTGCGGGGTGGCGAGCAAGAATCCATGGCGGGGTGGTCCTGCGGGATAAGAGAGAGGCGAGGGTGAGAGAGGGAGAGGGAGAGGAAGGAGAAGAAGAGAGAAGGGAGGAGGAGAGGGCCGATGAGGCCCCAACGGCTCTTGGTCGCCGGCGGTGGCTGGCTCCGGTGGCCCTCGGGTCAGCACGGAGGAGGAGGCAGGTCGAGGGAGATCGGGGTCGGGGCAGGGCATGCTTGGGCGCCTGCGAGCTCGGGCGGCGACGGCTCTCCGGGCCCGGGGCAGGCCCAGATGGGCTTGACGGGCCCGACGGTTGAGGGGAGAGGCTGGCGGCACGGATTTCAAGGAGGAGAGAGGAGAAGCCAGATTAGGAAGGGGAGGGGGTCTATTTATACTAATTATGGCTAGGGTTAGCAGTTTTTGTCCGTTTTCGGACCGTTCGATCTCGATCGGACGACCCGGAAGCGGAGGGGGGCTAGGTGGGCTATGTAGATGGGCTAGGGGGAGATGAGAGGGAGGTTTGCGGCCCGTGACACGAAATTTTAAAACACCTAAAACATCCGACAAATAACTGATGACCGCACTGCTACGGTTGACCGACGGGGTATCAAACAAACTCGGAATGCTACGAAATTCGACAAGCGGTCTAGCTACCATATAACAAGACCGCACGGCAAGTTTCGACCCAATCCAAGAATATTTTAAAGGCACTTTTAAAAACAATATTTTTCAATGCCGCGGGCGCATGTGTGTGTGGTTGGTCTCGAAACGGGCAACGACAAGAATGGAGAGAACCGCGACTACGAACGGATGCAAGTTTTCGAAAACGAGTGACGATGCTATGTAGATGATGCGAATGATGCGATGATGAATGCGACAACCACAGGAACCACAGACGAGAACGGAAATAAAAGGGGAATCTTTTGGAGCGTCGGTCCCGGGCTGTTACAAGGACGTCGGTTCCTCTAAGTGGTGAGGACGTCGGTTCCTTTGAGTGGTGGTGTATGTGATAGCCTGGCGTATTAGGGATGATAGAATACTCATATCAATAAGGAATTCCTTCTTTTTCGGGAGCCCATTCTGACCGATCGGGAAGTTGGTTCCGAGTGCGCATGAGTGAGGACAAAGTGCACAGAAAAGACTAGTATTGATCTATGAGGCCAGTCTAATCCTGCTAGGAGTAACGACTACCGGCGGGTGTGTCGGGGCGTTACGGTCTGGGGCGTTACACTTCAGGATCGTTGCTTCCAGAGAGCTTAGGCATATTGAACTTGAGCTTGCCAAATCGATTTTCTTCGTTGTTGTTGTGATTGCTGTATCCTCCTCGTGGAGGAGCATGGTTGTCTTGTTGAAGTTGGCCTTGTCGTGGAGCTTGATCATCCACGTGGGCAACATGATTTGCTTGAGATCGCGCGTCTTGTCGTGGAGGGGCATTGTTCTCATGTTGATGTTGCTCTTGCCTTGCACCTATACAAGTAATTCTTATGGAGTAGCTTGGCTAGGATGGTGGCACTAAATTTCAAGCAATTCGAGAGCAATAGAGTTGAAACAGATTTGCAAATCCGCAAGTAAGACAGTGTGAATCAATAGCAATGAGTGAACTCGGAAGCACACACACGAATAGAAAAGTGGGGTTGTGGAACCAAAAATGAACTCAAAATGTGGAATCCATGGAAAATGCTTGTGTTTCACAACAGTAGAGAGACACTAGCACGATTGCTCAAATGGGCGTGATACGAACTTGTGCACAACCTATAAGAAACATAATGCGTCGTCTTCCTATTCCCGACTTGCTATGTATGTATAAGGCACGAGTCATTCGCTCAAGTCATCCAAGATGATCAAGTATGATATGCAAATTTGGCGATGCTATTGCTCTTTTTTCCTTGCTTAAAAGCTTCACTTCTCTTCCTTTAGCAATGATATTTGGATTGTCACTATGCGGGACATGCACACCAAGATAGCAATTATGTATGTGGGTAATTTGTAACACAAGAGATGATACCGAGATGTATATGCATGCAATCGTAGCTATGCCGAGTAAGTATAACTAATGTGCACAAGTAGCGTGTCCCGACAATACTCAATGGCTAGTCTCGATAGGCAAGTAACGCAAATAGGCTAGGGGGTAACAACACAATGGCAAGGGTATAAGTCAAGAGTGTCATCACGGTTACCATGCTTGCTTACGGTGTAGTGTCAATGAAGACTTGGTTGGCGACGATCTGGGGCGATGATGAGTGGCGATGTCGATGAAGAACCACTCCTAATTACCCGAAACACCTTGGGAAGTGGTGAGGCTGACGACTCAAAATCTCAAATGCAAATGGGTTGCGGAAGAAATGGCGGAAGAAAACCAAAAAAAAATCAGGCAAAAATTCAGTTTCAATAGACTTGCTCGGTCGTCCGGTCGCGGTCGGTCGTCCGGGGTCCGGACGTCCGGGGGCTGTCGATCGTCTCGAGCCAGCGGGTTTCACCGTATGAACTTGAACCAAAAGAAAAATTTCAGGCAAAGTTGAGGCGATTTTGCAGATGAAATGATGGGGATGATGGGGGAATGATAGATCCACATTTCCTCTACGAAATCCATGGATCCAAATCAACAAAATCTCATCAAATCCAACAAATCTAAGAAATTTTGGGTAGGGCTATTTTTGTGGGAATTTTTGAAATTAGGACGAATCAAAGCAAAATTAGGCTAGCAAACGGTGCGGGATGTTGGTGTTCTGGGAACGGGGGTACCCAGACCTGCTGCCTGCGGCCCAGCGCACGGCCCACTTCATCAACCAAATGGGACCAGGTGTGACCCCACTTAAGACAAGGCCCTGGCGAGGGCCCTAGCCTTGCGAGGAACAATAGCGACCAGACCCACGAAGTATGGGCCTCCTCAGGACCCCTCCGGAGCAGCGGAGATTCCTATGCAAGGCCCGACCTCAGGAGTCAATAATGACGCAAGGAAGGATGGGCGGGTGTCAGTGAGCCTGGCGGCGCCGTTTACTCTTTGGTGCAAAGGAAGCAAGGACATACGCGGGCTCCCAAAGCATCCCCAAAGGTTTCCATTCTAGTGCAAGAAGACCACAACCGCTCGCCCCGCAGGGCGGATGTCATCGCTGAGCCCATCCCTGCGCCGTCGACAGCTACTTTGCAAGCAAAGACCGCCTTTGGGTAGGGCGAGAACGTACTGCTGTCCCCCACCAAAATTGGTTGTTGTGGGATCCCTGTCCGCCATTGTGATAAGGGAAGAGGACCCGGGCTGCCGCTATATATAGAGGATATGTTGCACCATAGAGGGGGACCGAACTCACAGAGGACACACGGAACCCACCGAAGGAACCCTACGATCCATCCGGGTATCCATTCCACCTCTCATCCACCACCAAGCCATGGAGGGCCTCGAACACCTCAAGAGAGCCCTGTGGAGGCCCAAGAACACTATACTATTCCACCCACATCACCTCCACGAGAGGCAATCCACCAAAGTAGGGGTAAGGTATTACGCTTCGCAGCGGCCCGAACCTGGGTAAATTATCGTGTTCGTCTTCTTCCTCGTCATCATGTGATTTCAGTGTTGCGTCCATCGAGTAGCGAGTTTGGGTGACGAGGATACATGGATCTTCGCACATACCCTTGTATTTGAACCTTAAGAGTTTTGCAGAGCCCGAAATCTGACATTTGGCGCGCTAGGTAGGGGGCATGTCGAAGGCTTCCCCAAGCTTCATCCCTCCCAAGCTTCGCTTCTCCGATGGCCAGTGCTCAGCAAGCTTCTCCGGGCCGCGGTGGGTCGGTTTCCTTGAATCCTGCCACGACGGTTGAAGGCCAACCGAGCAGTCAGTACCAGTTCACCAGCGTCGCCTCCACCGTCACCACCTATGGCATTGCTCAGGCGCACGGCGGGCGGCCAGCGCCCCCGGCTCTAGCGGCACGCCGCACCTACGTGAGAGACCTCAATGCCCACGACGCGCTACTGCTGGCAAGCGAGATGCTTCACCATCGACCTATGCATGGGGGATTCGACGTGTGGGCCGACCACATCATGGAGTTGGTCACCATCGCACAGAAGGCCATCTTCTTTCACTCCTCTCCAATCCATAGGCACCAGGCACTGGAGGCTCGCATGCTGTGCCCGCTCCCCAGACCGTCGGCGAAAGGACCCCCCAACGCCGGACGGTCTGAGTAGGGCACGACACACGCTGTGCTGCTCCTCCTACGAATCCGGGTGACCAGATTCGGGGTGCAGCCTAGCCATGCCAAACAGACACACGAAGGGAACGACGAGGCGCCACGCGCACATGCCGACGTGCATTGCAACAACCTAGCTGGCCCTAAGCAGCCAGGGTTGGCCAGGCGGGAGCGCGCCATCTGACACAGCCAGCAGGCGGCATAGGCGTCTGGACAAACAAGCAACAGCGGCGCAGGCAAACCGGGTCGCCAAGGGAACAATCCACACCAGGAGACACGCGCCTCACTAGGCGGCAGAGGCAGAGGTAAGCAGCTCCGTTCCGAGGCCCGACGTAGGAGGAGGGTTTGCAAGCAACTCGCGCGGGGCGGATTCCTGCCGCCTCCAAGAGGGGGCGCCCCTGGCGCACCTACGAGCAGTTCAGGAGGAGGATCGAGCACCTACATGGAACCCTATGTACCCTGTTACGTCCTTCCGCCAGGCGAAGGGATGGATCAGGCGCCCACCATGGAACAAACGACCGATGCAGATCAGGCGCCCACCGTGGGTGCCAGCACTTCTCAAGAGTAAGGGGCACCGTGGGCGTCCTCCCCAAGCCGAGCCTGGGCGGAGCAAGCTGGAGGATGCCCCTGGGCCCACGGGGCATGGCGCGAGCCGGCGCCAGCGTGGGCAAGCGACGATGGATCAACCCCCTGGGCCTCAGGAATACTGGCCTGGGGAAGCGGCAAGACAAATGCAATGCAGGCCACCCGCGGCAACCAAGACGCCTGCATGGCCATAGGAAGATGGGCCTCCCGAGGCCTTCGGGACCTCGTCCGGATGATGCACGGGCGCCTCAAGAGGCATACTTCACCGACAAAATACCCTTGTGGCCACGCTGATGCATCGCAGTCATGTTTGGGCCTCAGGAGCACAATCCTGGGGGCGCGTGGGGAGCGATGCACTCGGGTTAGGGTCATGAGGGCGCGCAACCAGGCAGAAATGCACGGGATGGTCTTCGGCGGGGATACGAGCCACAAAGCCATGCGCCTTGGGGTTTGCCTAGGCCGTGACACTCTCACGTAACAATGAGCGGGCTGTATACGCCCGGAGCCCCCTGAGGACGCGAAGGGGTTCCTCCCACGCAATGTGGCAGCCGTAGGCCGGAGCTGGCGGAGAAGACAACACTGCCCATTGATGGCTATGCCCATGCAACATGGATGCCCTACGCTCAGCGCTGGGGAAAGACAAAGGACATCCTAGGAGCCAGACGTGGCATTTTCTTGTTTCTTTTTGTTGTTCAAGTTGCCATTTCTTGGAATGAAGCCTGAGAATTTCGAAACTTCATATTTAAAAAGGGGGATTTTTCTCTCTGTGTTTCCTCGTTTGAAGCCTCTCTTTCTGAATGGTGTTTTGCAAGGAGCCAAATGCTCTGCACCGCCCCGAGGTGCCATAGAGCTAGATGGCGAGGACCTGTCGCCTTAGGGGAACTCTATTTTTAGCTGTCGGCCCCGCTCGGGGGCTCCGACCGCAGCATGACAGCACATCATGGGGTCTCGGGAGGCTCGAGGGCCTCCTGATGTGGCACATGGAGGAACGGAATGGGGGATCGCTCGAGCGTCAAAGGGGGCTCTTGAGTAGCACGCCTCACGAGCCTTACCGGTCATAAGGCCACTCGTCTCCCCTAATGTCGTCCTTGGTTTCCGGTCGGCATCAGGAGTATTGGGGCCTCGCCCCTTGAAGTGCGTCCTTGGTTTCCGGTCATACCTAGCGGTGGTGGGGAAATGCGCGGGACTGGGACCTGACGATGTAGAGTGGTTTGAGGATCGAAAAAGGGGGCTCCCGGGTAACATGCCTCGGGAGCCTTACCGGTCATAATGCCACTCGACTTCCTGGTGTCGTCCATAGTTTCCAGTTGGCATCAGGAGTACCGGGGCCTCGCCTCGTGAAGTACGTCCTCTCCGGTTGTACCTAACGATGGTGGGGAATGTGCGAGACTAGGACCTATAGACGCAGAGTGCCGAAAGGGTCCCCAGACCATTCAACGGGCAAGAAGAAAATATCCCGGACAGAGTCACAGCTTGACGGAACAACCCGTCTCGCCTCGCGACGCGCAGGATCGCCAGCGTCATACAAAGCTAAGTACAGTATCGAGCCCATCACGGGCCTCCTGGCCTAATAACAACCACGAGGATGAGATAAGGGTTGCACACGCTAACCTAAGAATGCAGGAACTACGGCTACTACGCACGGCTACCGAGGCCTCTGAGGGACAAAGCAACAAAGGAGGTGATACGCGAGGAGGGGCTCGATCGCGACGAGCTGCAAGGCCCAGGGCCCGACATGAGCAATTGATGTGAGTCGCCTCTGGGGGGAAGATCCTCACGGGGGGCCATGTCGGGGGCTAACGCAGGGCCATGACCATGGCGGCACCAACCCACACCACAACCAGGAAATCGAGGAAGAAAAGCAAGATTGCAAAGGTAACTTGCAAAAGATTAACGCCCCACGGGGCAGGGTTCTTGTTCGAGCATTATAGGTATCAGTAAAGGGGAACGGAGGATGCCTAAGGGGAGGACTCGTAGTTGCCACCCGTGCCGCCGACCAGCTCGGCGTCGGAGATGTCCTCCTAGCTCGAGGCGGGCACCTGGATGAACCGATAAACCATGGCCTCCATGAGCGGGCGCGTCTCGCCCTGGAGGGGGTGCTGGAGCTTGTCAGGCACCTACTCTCCAAGGAGCCGGAGGTCGAGCTGCAGGGCGAGACAGCGCAGGTTGGAGTAGACGAGCGTCAAGGCAAGGTCCAGAAAGTCGTGCGCGTCGGACGCGCTGTCCACATCAACACGAGAGATGCCGGTCTCCAGCGCCTCCACCACCTTCCGGAAGAACTCAAGGTAGCCCCCGTCATCGCGCACGTGCAGCAGCGCGGGGGCGTCCCCGACGAACTGGCTCACCGCACCGGCCGCGTGGTAGGCGATGCCCTAGAACTGCTTGGCACGGAGGGACTCTAGCAGCCTAGCATGCGTCGCCTCATCCTTGGCGGCCTGCATGACATCGGCCGCCTCCTAGACCTAGGTCTGGAGGGATGCCAGTTCCGCCCGGGCCTCGGTCTCGCCCTGGAGGGCGACATCGAAGGCGGCCTCGGCGGTGGTCAGCCGGGCCTGCAATGTCTTTACCTCCTCATGAAGCTCGCCAAGTTTGCGTTTCTTGGCCACGGGAAACCTGGAAGGAGGGGAATGAGATCAAGCTCCCGATGACGGAGAGAAGAACGAGAGAAGAGAGAGGCGGTGGAATACCTACTCGTCGACTAGGGCCCACCACTGGCGAACTCGCGCCAACCCAGGGGGCCCTCCGCCACCGCCTCCAGAGGAGGACGAAGGAGCCGAAGGAGCCGGCCGCTTCCCTGTGCCTGCATCGCTTCCTTCGGACGCCATGAATGACAAAGGGACGAGAAGGAAACAGGGTTTTCTGCTGGCAGAACGAAGGAAACAAGGGGAAGCCTCAAGACTTCCATACCCTTTCCCTGGCTAGGGATGGGATGGATTTATAGGCGTAACCGCAACCACGAGGAGTTGTGGGAGAGGAGGCGTGACGCGCCCCTCGGGCGGCGCGAGGCGGTTCAGTCAATGCGGTTCCATCCACGTCGCCTCTCCAGCCCTCTGAAGGGTCGCACCCGCGCGTCCTGTAGCAGCAACATCACTTGATGGGAAGCAATGATGGCCTGTGCTGCGCCCAGGCATCACGTCAGTCCAACTAGGTGCGGTTCTAGATGACCTCGGGGAGCGGAGGCACCGCCGGCGAGGCATTTGACGCATGCCAAGCCTGGCTCTCAAGCGCTTGGGGGCCCGCGGCACTTTGGGCCGTCCTCCAGGCTTCGCCGCCAGCTCGAGCACACCTTGGGCCCGGGAGCTATTGTTGCTGTTCTGGGAACAGGGGTACCCAGACTTGCCTGCCTACGGCCCAGCGCACGACCCACTTCATCGACCAAATGGGACCAGGCGTGACGCACTTAAGACAAGGCCCTCGCGAGGGCCCTAGCCTCGCGAGGAAGAACAACGACCAGACCCACGAAGGATGGGCCTCCTCAGAACCCCTCCGGAGCGGCGGAGATTCCTATGCAAGGCCCGACCTCAGGAGTCAAGGGTGATGCAAGGAAGGACAGTCGGTGCCAGTGAGCCAGGCGGCACAGTTTCCTCTTTGGTGCAAAGGGAGCAAGGACATACGCGGGTTCCCAAAGCACCCCCAAGGTTTCCATTCCAGTGCAAGAAGACCACAACCGCTCGCCCTGCAGGGCGGATGTCATCGCTGAGCCCATCCTTGCGCCGTTGACAACTACTTTGTAGGCGAAGACCGCCTTTGGGCAGGGCGAGCACGTACTGTTGTCCTCCTTCAAAATTGGCCATTGTGGGATCCCTACCCGCCATTGTGATAAGGGAAGAGGACCCGGACCACCACTATATATAGAGGATAGGTTGCACCATAGAGGGGGACCAAATTCAGAGAGGACACACGGAACCCACCGAAGGAACCCTACGATCCACCCGGGTATCCATTCCACCACTCATCCACCACCAAGCCACGGAGGGCCTCGAACACCTCAAGAGATCCCTCAGGAGGCCCAAAAACACTGTACTATTCCTCCCACATCACATCCAAGAGAGGCAATCCACCAAAGCAGGAGTAGGGTATTGCGCTTCGTAGCGGCCCGAACCTAGGTAAATTGTCGTGTTCATCTTCTTCCTGGCCATCGTGCGAGTTCGTCGTTGCATGCATCGAGTAGCAAGCTAGGGTGACGAGGCTGCAGGGATCTTCGCACATGCCCCTATGTTCGAACCTTAAGGGTTTTGTGGAGCCTGAAATCCGACAGGGGAGACTACAAATTCGTGATCAACGTGACTCATGATGCCATATGATACGGGGCAAGACCCGTGGTAGTCGATCTTTCATGAATTGGAGGGGGAAAACACATAGAACACGGGGAAGAACGAGAGGAAATACTCAAGAGCAAACTCAATCACACATCAACTAGGTCCATAACATCACAAGAGGTACAAGATCCCAAATCAACCAATGATACAAGTAGTGGTACGCGATCTCCCACTCCGGAGGAGGGGCCTTGAATCCATGGGGGATCTTCCCTCTAGAGGGACCTTGGCATCACTTGGATCTACTCCCAAAGGAGGAAAAACTCCCTAGAAGAAGCAAGTGATGGAGCTAAGCTCAAGAGCAAACATTAGCTAACCCTGAAAGGAGGAGGGGGTGAGGTATATAGTCTGAGATGAGGTAGAGGGGTACATGGGCCAAAACCTGTGGGCCTGTGTGTAGACAGGGTCCGGACGTCTGGACGGGTTGGACGTCCGACGGCTCAGGACGGTCCGGACGTTCGGAGGAGGCCAGAAGTCCGAGGATTCGGTGTGGGTGTAGGTTGGCCGGATTTTCGAACATGGTCGGATGTTCGGGGCTCGGTCATCCGGAGGCTCCGGACTTCAGATGTTTCGAAGTGGGTGCTTGACGGCCGGATTTCCGGGATGGCCCGGACGTCCATGCGCTGGAACCTGGCGGTCATCCGGGCGGCGTCTATCGTCCGGGCGGCGTCGGTTGTCCATGCGCTGGGGAGTCCGGTCGGCCTGCGTGCTGGGCTGATCTCTAGGCATCAGTCGTGTGAGGCCTGTCGGTTGTCTAGAGGCTGGAGCTCGTCCTTGGGGCCTTCCTTGTCCTTTCGAGCTTAACGTCCCTCTCCCGAGTACCTGAGTACACGAAGCACTTCCGTCTAAGTTAGCAACCATGTCTCGAGTGGGTCACATGTAGGTTGAGTAAGGAGAGATGTCACCTTGTTTTCGATGGAGCATGCACGGGCTCTCATCATGGGTCTTCTTGTGGCTTGTGATGTTGGAGAAGGGTCCATGATGGAGTTCATGGGATGCTCTGCATCACCTTGGTTTCATAACTGAGGGAAATACTTACCCACATTGTGCTGCGATAACTTGTTCCTCTTCATGAAAAACCCAACACAGATCATAAGTATCATGTTCTATGCTCGTGTCTCTAGTATGGTATATCCTAGGACCAGCACGGTATCGTCCTTGAGCCTGTGTTCAACTTTGCATCTCTAAACTAATTATTGTTGACCCTTTTTGCTACCATATTATAAGCCTTCCCAGCTCCGCATACATCTACTTCATGGGTTTGACAAACACGGGGCAATGGCTCTATCCAAGCTTTGAGGGGTTTTGACTACAACAGTTACCCATCACCGCCTGTTGTTGGCTAAGAACTGGTAAGAATTTGAGATTTGCTTGCGGATTTCTGACACACCACCACCACTTCCTAGTAGTCTATCGGTTCATATTCTTGTGTGTTCCTATTGTTGGAAATATGACCTAGAGGCAATAATAAATTAGTTATTATCATATTTCCCTATTCATGATAATCATTTATTACCCATGCTAGAAATATATTGATCGGAAACTCAGATACATGCGTGGATACATAGAAAACACCATGTCCCTAGTATGCCTCTAATAGACTAGCTCGTTGATCAAAGAAAGTCAAGGTTTCCTAGCCACAGACATGATATATCATTTGATAACGGGATCACATCATGCGGAGAATGATGTGACGGAAAAGACTCAAACTATAAACATAGCATACGATCGTGTCAGTTTCTTGCTATAGTTTTCTACATGTCAAGTATCTGTTCCTATGACCATGAGATCATGCAACTCACTGACACCGGAGGAGTACCTTGTGTGTATCAAACTTCACAACGTAACTAGGTGACTATAAAGGTGCTCTACAGGTATCTCTGAGGGTGTCCGTTGAGTGGGAATAGATCAAGACTGTGATTTGTTACTCCGTGTGACGGAGAGGTATCTCAGGGCCCACTCAGCAATACAACATCACAATAAGCCTTGCAAACAAAGTGATTAAACAGTTAGCCACGGGAACTTGTATTATGGAACGAGTAAAGAGACTTGCCGGTAACGATATTGAACTAGGTATAGAGATACCGGTGATCAAATCTCGGGCAAGTAACATACCAAAGAACAAAGGGAACTGCATATGTCATTAACTAAATCCTTGACATAGAGGTTCAATCGATAAACATCTTCGTAGAATATGTAGGAACCAATATGGGCATCCATGTCCCGCTATTGGTTATTGACCGTAGAGGTGTCTCAGTCATGTCTACATAGTTCTCGAACCCGCAGGGTCTGCACACTTAAGGTTCGGTGACGTTTTAGTATAGTTGAGTTATGTATGTTGGTGACCGAAGGTTGTTCGGAGTCCCGAATGAGATCCTGGACATCGCGAGGAGCTCCGGAATGGTCCGGAGGTAAAGATTTATATATAGGAAAGGGTTTTTTTGTTTCTGGAAAAGTTTCGGGTATTTCCGGCAGGGTACCGGGAGTGACGAATGGGTTTTGGGGGTCCACCGGGAGGGGCCCACCCACCCCGGGGGGCACATGGGCCCAAGAGGTGGTGCACCAGTGTGACAGCCCAAGTGGCTGTCCCTACCTTATTTGGCATATAACCCCATGTATGAACCTTGTGTCATGAGCTTATGAGATGTATTGCACCTTGCTATTCATGTGTGGTTGCATTCATGCATCATTTCATCATGCATCATTCTCATTTCATTTTCTTGCCATGTTTGTTTCTTGTGACTTGCTATGATGTGATGGTGGTGAGTGTGTTGTTATATGTGTGTGAGGTGTTGTGGTGGTTGGATCCATGTGTGCAACCTCTTCTTTTCCCCTCTCTTTTCTTTGCAACATCCCCTCCCTAAAAAAACCCTTTCTCCCTATTATTATTATCATCAGAATTTAGTTGTTTTAAAATTTGTTTAAAAATGTTTAAGAGGTAGCCCTGGTCATGTTATTAATTTAGAGTGATGCTCTTTTATTATTTGGGGTTATTTTTATTTGTGATTTAATTAAAAATAGGAGCTGCCATTTTATAATATTTAAAATTACTTGTTCTTTAAATCAACTTAATATTTTTATTAAATAGGGCCTTTTATTTCATCCACAAACATATTTTTACTTTTCTCTAAAACCCTTTTCTTTTCTCAGGGGATTTAACTAGTGTGGTTGTGGTTTTTATTTAGAAAACCCTTCCCGTTTTAAGTTAGAGAGAGAGAGAGGATAGTGGGCTCACGGCCCAGCCCAGGTGAACAGGACGTCTACCTGCTCCCATTTCCCCCCTCCGTCAGTTCAGTGAGAGAGATAGAGCTCCGCCGTCGCCTTTTCCGTCGACCGTCACCGTCAGCCTCAGGCTATAAAGCCCCCCTCGGCGTGCGTGCCCTCCTCTCCAGCCACCGCTGCAGCCCCCTTCTTTCTCGCATCTGCTCTCCCTCCTCTCTTGTTTCCCCCTGCCAGGTAAGGGTTCAGAGAGGTGCAGAGCTATCGCCGGCGACCAACTCGTCGTCTCCGGCGAGCCCAGCGTCGATCATGGCGTCCAGGGGCTCGGGGGTGAACCCCGCGTTCCATCCCCGCCGCTAGGGGGCCCATAGAAGCTCTGCAGCGACGACCTCGTCGCCGCCGGAAGCCCTGCGCCGCCGTCTTCTTCCCCTGCTTCGTCTCCGGCCATCTTCTTCCCCTTCGTCGACTCCGTCGTGACCGGCTCGTCATCGCCTTTCCCCAAGGTGAGCTACCGGTCCCCGCAGGCCTTCTCTTCCGTGTGTAGCTCGTAATTCCTTGCCGCCGTTGTCTGTCGCCGCCGAGAGCGAGTCGAGCTCCTGCTGCTCACCTCCTTCCTCCTCTCCGCAAGGGGAGCAGGGGAATGGAGTCCCTGTTCGTTTCCGCACGCGTTTGTGCAATTGGGGTCGCCAGATTCGCCGTAGTTCGCCGGAATCGCCGCCGTCGTTTGCCTGTCGCCGTTGCCCTGTTCTAAAAAAATTCAGTTTCGTCAGTTAGATAAAGTGCGTGTGTGTATTAGAACGCTAGTACCCCTCGTCTGTTACCAAACGACGCCGTAGCGTAGTGGTAGCGACTGTGCAGTGTGACCAGGAGGTCAGGGGTTCGACCCCCGAACCCTCCTCTTTTTTTTTGTGCATTTTCTTTTTCTTTCTTTTGTTTTTTCTTTCTCTCTTGCTTATATGTATATGTGTGTGAGTGTGTGTGTGTGTGGTATATCTTTTATTCTCTGTTGTGTGTGTGTAGGGGGTGTAGTGCATATGTGTGTATGCACATATGCATGTGTTGGCATTTGTATGTGTGTGTGCATTTCCATACATGTGTGTGTGTTGTTTTCTTGTCATGTGAGTGAGTGCATATGCATATGTGTATGGTGGTGTGTGTATGTACCAAATGGTACATATACACATGTATGCATATATGTGTGTGAGTGTGTGTGTGTGGTTTTGCCATGTGAGTGTATGTGTGTGCATGTGGGTGTGTGGTGCACCATGCATGGCACATGTGTGTGTGTGCTCCTTGCACACCCATAAATGTGTGTGTTCTTGTGGGTGTATGTGTAGTGTAGGTTATGTGTGTGTGCTTCTTGCATACACACATATATGTGTGTGAGTGAGTGTAGTGTGTAAGGTGTGTATATGTGCATGTATATCTCTCCTAGCTTGTTTTTCTTTTTCTTGTTCTTGATGCTATGCTATGCCTAAGTACCTTATTCATGCTTCTTTACCTTTTCCATCAAGTGTCCAATAGAGGGCATGCCATTTTTTGCCTCTTACATAAGTGTGGGCAAGTGACATAAGTCATCCATGCCATTGTGGTGATTATTTCGAACCCCCTTTTCTCCCTCGTGCTCCAAGCAAGTATAGGGGTGTGAGTAATGAATTTGGGGTAGAATAAACCCAGGAATGCATCTGTGAGGTCAGATTTCACTTTGGGGCAACTTCACAAAACTGCATTTTTATGATGTGATGCCCTTTTGTCTTTTTATTACGATTTAATCTATGCATGCAAATAAGTTCTTGCCATCATGAGTTTGTTAGTTAAAGTTGCTGGGATTGTCCCAGTATTTTTATTATTTGTGCTATGTCATCAGATGAGTGGGAACCATACTGTTTAGAGAGCAACTTTATGTTTCTGTTCAGCTAGCTTAAAAATGACTTAGGCATGTGTTTGTAGCTAGGGATGTGTTTGGAATTACTGTTATTGTTTTGCCATGTAGAGTTGGTTGTAGCTAGGGATGTGTTTGGAATTTGGGCATGCTCAGTGCTAGTTATTTGTAGTAGATATTGCCTTATACCATCCTGTTAATTTTTCATGTCAATAGGAGCTTTCTAGCATATGTAGCTACTTCTGTCAACTTGCTACTTTATAATCACAGATTCCAGATAGCTAGAATTTTCACTGTCCCAGAAAACTGATTCATCATGCCAATTTTATTGCTTCTTGCTTATTGATGTGTGGCTCCTTTGCTGGTGGTGTAATTGGATGAATTGTTGTGTGTGTTGAGTAGATTCTGTCCATGTCTTGTTTGTGGCTGTAGGCTTCCTGTAGCTCCAGAGGTGAGCTGTAGAAGTTGCTATGTTGCTGTTTTGTGGCAGATTTGGTGTTTTATTGTTTTGTAGATTGCAGGAGCTATACTCCATGGATTTGATTGATTCTTGAGTCCATTGTGATTGATTTTCATCACCTATCCAGTCGCTGCCTTGGAATGCCAAGAATCAGCCCATGGCTTGGTGATATTGTGATATTGCCTCCGTACCTTGTCGTGAGCGTATCGTGAGAACCGTAACTCCGTTTCTTGCGATCTTTATATGCATTTCTATCGATTTTGCATGTTGCATCCATAATTGCCATGTTCATGAATGTCTAAATAACTTAACATGGGGTTCTGTCCAGATTCACTAATGTACAAACTTGCATGTGAAACATGACTAGTTGTGGTTGCCATGTTATAATTCTTCATAAATGATCATGCATCATTTTGATTGTGCATTGCACCTTGGTTGGAGATTTATTGTTGCTATTTCTCTTGGGTAGACGCGAGTGTTGATACTGAGTACGAGGACCCAGGAGAGTACTACTACGAGGATTCCGCTACTTGTTTCGCTGAAGAACCAACAGGCAAGATGATCGTTCCCGGATCCCGATACTATTTTGCTTGCTAGTTTCTCACTCTTATCATTAAAATTGCGCTACCTACCACTTGATATTAGCCCCCATGTTGCCATGACAGCCTCTAACCTCCACATCCTAGCAAACCTTTGATTGGCTAAGTTACCGCTGCTCAGCCCCTCTTATAGCATTTTAGTTGCAGGTGCAGGTTGTTCTATGTGATAACATGGATTGGATATCACAATATTCTGTTATTTAATTTAATGCACATATATATCTTGGTATTGGTGGAAGGCTTGGCCTTTTGCTAAGTGATTTGTTCCGCTATTACCGCCATTAGTTCCTTGTTACCGGCGTTATGTTTTCCATACTTTGCGCTCCTAACATGCTCGGGGTTGTTATGGGGACCCCCTTGTTCATCCGGTTGAGATTAAAACTTGTCTGGCAAGACCCAACATTGGTACTACATTTGCTTAACAACTTAATAAAATTGCATAGGGTCTTGCAAACCCGTGGATAATTAAACAACCCCCGGGCCAGTGCTCCTCATGAGTGTTGATCCAAACTAGAGCCGTGTGCGGGGCCAACCCGGGGCAACTCGGGAGATTTCTATCAGGCCACCATACGCTGTGCTTATCCGTCGTGTCCTGAGAACGAGATACGCGGCTCTTATCGGGTTCGTCGACACGTCGGGTGGTCTTGCTGGATTTGTTTTACCTTTGTCGAGTGTCTCGCGTGTGGAGTCTGACTTTCTTCGGGTTTACTCGAGGTGTTGGAATTCCTTTTGGAATTACCTATGATGATCGCGAGATCCACGATCGAGGCATTCCTATGGAGTGTGGTTAATTTTGTAATGGATTAGTTGGAGCACCCCTGCAGGGTTAAATCTTTCGGAAAGCCGTGCCCGCGGTTATGTGACAACTTGGATATTTGTTTAACACCCGGTTATAGCAAACTTGAAGTAAACTCTAATTAAAATACACCAACAGTGTGAGTAACCGTGATCGTCTCTGCTCGTGAACACGAACCGAGAGAGAACACGGTGGGGTTATGATTGACGTAAGTAAGTGTTCAGGATCTCATAGAGATCATACTAGAATCGATCGTTCTTCGTAGGCCACTCACGTTTATTTCATGTTGCGTAAGCTAGCCACCATATATGCTTAGTGCTACTGCAAACTAAACACTTACCCCATACCAACCTTTAAGCTTGAATAGTCTCGATACCTAGGCACATGATAGCTGAGTCCTTTGTGGCTCACAGTTTACTACAACACTCCAGGTACAGGTTCAGATGATTTCGTGCAGGATGATCTTACCCAACTCCAGTGGGAGTATGACGAGGAAAGAGGTAGGATGTATGTGATGTATCCAGATGAGTAGAGGACCTGGTTGTGATCTTTGGGATAGCTTGATAGTATCATTGCAACTTCTTTTATCGTTTGATTTCGTCCGTAGTCGGACCCTGTGTTCAACTTGATGTTATGATTTGAGTGACATTGTAAGTTAGCATGTGGCGAGTGTAAGCCAACTTGTATACTCTTCTCATTCAGTATTGTATGTTGTGATGATACTATTCTTGCTAACGGCAAGATGCGCCTCTATCCCTTGCGAGGCCCTCGTGCCTTAAATGGATAGGCGCGTATCTTGGGCGTGACAAGTTGGTATCAAAGCCATACGACCATAGGAGCCTTTGCTTGTTCGAACTTGGGCGAGTCGTGTCTAGCAAAACTATTTTGAGTCTAGTTATATCGGAGAGTAGGATTCTCTTTACTCCTCTTCTATGCTCTGGTGAGGTTTCCGACTTAGGAATTTTGATTCTACTCCTCTTCTTGTTCAAATTTTTTTTAGGATCACGCGGGTATTTTGGAGTCTATATGATGCCGATGTGACAGGTTTCTGTCTTGGTGCCTCCTATCTAACTTGATTTCTTCTAGGGAGTCGAGCTCCAGGGAATGTTGGCACATCATTATCATTCAGCTTCCTTGATATCTCAGGACGGAGAATGTTCGAAATTACTTCAATACTTATCGTGGTGAGATAAGATCGGAGTCACCCAGTACTGGGGAGGCATCCGGGGTACCACCATGGTTTAGTATCGTTGTGAGTTTGAGGATTCGAGATTAGACGAGTTTGCGGAATTTCTTGAATTATGGTGTGGAAGGTTGCGGATGCAGTTGCAGCTGATTGCCTAGGGTAGGTTCCTGACTCCGCACCCGAATCGCATAAACAAGAAAGTTTCGGAAGTTCATAGGTGGGAAATCTTGTAGTCATCTAGGATCATCTTCTTCAGATGTATATGGGCATGTACATTTGTTCCGAGCACATAGCTCAATACTTTTGTGTTATTGCAAGTGGCTTCTAATTTCTGATGATGTTATCATAACCGAAGAAGCATTCTTACTAATTTTTCAGTAGGAAGGCTATGTTGTTAATTGTTCAATTTCTTTCAAGCATTTGATTCAGCTTATGATTCATCTTATCAATGAGGTGCTGATGCGTTTTGTCCATCTTCAGGATGGCTCCACCAACTCGCAACAATCCGGGTCGTGGTGAGGAGCAGACTGATGTTCCACCGCCACCCCAGCCACCGCCTCCTCTGCCTCCCCTCCAGAAGCTTGGCAAGCTGTGATGGACACGACCAATGCAAACACTCAGATGTTGCTAAGGCTGTTGCAAGAAAGGGAACAGGGTCAGCAAAGTTTTCAAGGCAATTTTCAGAATCAACTGCAGTTTGCGACTCTCAATCAGTTCCTTGCCAACCAGCCCAAGACTTTCACCTGTTGTGAGCAGCCTCTAGATGCTGATGATTGGCTTCGTGATATGAGTAAGCATTTTGAGTGCAGCAATGTCAGGCCAGAGGACTTTGTCAGGTTTGCATCATTCTAGCTAAAGGGTCAAGCAGCTGATTGGTGGCAGCAGTACAAGGACTCCAGGGGCGATCGTGTTGTTACTTGGGACGATTTCCGTCATGATTTCAGGGATCATTACTTTCCGACAAGCTTTGTCGAGGAGATGCGTGAGAAGTTCAGGCACCTGAAGTAGGGAAGTAAGTCTGTCTACTAGTACAACGTCAAGTTCTAGAATCTAGCTCGTTATGCCAAGCAAGATGTTCCGGATGACAAAGCTATGATCTATCAGTTCAGAGGTGGTCTCAAGGATGAGCTTCTGCCAGGCCTAGTTCTTCAAGAGCCTCGTGAGTTTGATCAGTTATATAACATGGCTTTGAAGATTGAAGCAGCTCAGCTCAAGTTGGAGAACTCTAAGAAGCGTTCAAGAGATTCATATTCTTCTTCCAGCTCTCAGATGGTTCCCAAGCAGCAGGAGTATTGGGCGCCAAATCCTCTTCCGTTTCGTCCTCCTCAGCAGCAGAAGCAGTTCGGTGGTCATGGTTCTTCCCATCCACCCAACCCAGGTTTCCAGCAGAAGAACCAGGCGTCCAAGGCTGTTCTTGTTCCTCCTCCAGGCAATGTTCGTCCGCTTTCTGAGGTGACTTGTCACAAGTGTGGTCAGAAGGGCCACTATGCAAACAAGTGCAACCAGCAACGTCTTCCGCCTCCACCTCCTGTCAAGCCTCCAGGCAATGCTATGGTGAAGCATAATCCCAAGTCTGCAAGAGTGAATATGGTGAATGCAGCAGAGGCAGAGGATTCTTCTCAAGTGATCATGGGTAATCTCTCAGTTAATTCTATTCCAACAAAAGTTTTTGTTTGATTCTGGTGCATCGCATTGTTTCATGTCCCGTTCATTCTTTGCAATGCATGAGTTTGCTTGTCAAGATCTCCTTAGACCTGTGTCAGTGATGTCCCCTGGGAAGTTAATGAATTCCAATTGCATGGTGCCGGATGTTTCTATCAAGATGGGGAATTGTTCCTTTTTAGCTTCCCCAATTGTTCTCGGTAATTTTGATATTGAGCTTCCCCTCCTGTGTCAGTGATCTGTTCAGTATAGCTTAGCGAAGCTCTACCGGATCAGCTCCACCACCACCACCATGCTATTATGCTGCCGGAGAACTCATCTACCTATCCACCCTCGCTTGCTAGATCAAGGAGGTGGAGATTGTCATTGATCTGTATGTGTGCTGAACGCGGAGGTGTCGTCCGTTCGGCGCTAGATTAGAAGGACCGTGATTGGATCGCGAGACAGATCATCATCGGATCATAGGGCCGCTAGCGATTTGGATTGCGAAAATGTTTGAGTACATCAACCGTGTTTCTTAACGCTTCACGCTTAGCGATCTACAAGGGTATGTAGATCCACTCTCCCTCTCGTAGATGCTCATCACCATGGATAGATCTTGCGTGTGTGTAGGAATTTTTTTGTTTTCCATGCAACATTCCCCCATAATGGCATCCTGAGCTAGGTCTATGCATAGATGAGATCATGAGTAGAATAGGAGTTTGTGGGTGTTGATGCTCAGATTGCTTCCTCCCTTGGTCTTTTCTTGATTCAACGGTATTGTGGGATGAAGTGGCCCGGGCCAACCTTACTCGTACGCTTACGAGAGACCGGTTCCATCGACTGACATATGACTTTGTTGCATGAAGATGGCTGGCGGGTGTCTGTCTCTCCTACTCTAGTTGGATCAAATTCGAGAAAGGCGGTCCTTGAGAAGGTTGAATAGCAATTTTGTCGGTGTACTAGGGTTTGGGTCTATTAGCACACCTTCCTTGTGCACGGGCAGTTGTAGCCACACCCATGGCAAGGCCCGCCGGAGGACTACTAGAAGCAAGCGCAAAGACGTCAAAGGAACATTCAAGTCAACGAGCACAAGACCGAAGGCCAAGGGCTGGAACCCCGGGAAGATCTTGCCGGGGGTGAACTGCGGGGCCCTGGCAAGGAGTGCACTTGGCAAGGCCTCGCCATCTTGCCAGCGCAGAGGCCAGGTGTCAACCCCCAGAATACATGTTGAGGAACTGGTGATGGAGAGGCTAAGCGGTGCAAATGGGAGGGGCTCCTATCTCGTCCTGTAGAAGGTCAGGGACGCCTGACGGAACATTAAATGCATTTGTCCCACTCCATCAGTGTTAGGTATGATAACATTGTAGCAATGTGCACCTTGTGCACACACTATACGCCACTGTTGGGATCCCCTTTATCGTATAAAAGGAGGCCCAAGGCGTTACGAGAGGAGACCTTTTCTTCCATCTCCTGGCTCACGCGTGTAGCAGCCGTTGATAGCGCTCCCGTAGCCGGAACCCTAAAAACACGGATAAGACATCAAAGTAGGAGTAGAGTTTTACGCTCCTCAACGGCCCGAGCCTGGGTAAACACCTCCCCTCGCGCCATTCATTTGATCTGCTCTTTGCGGATACCTTCTCCCCGCTGAACCAAAAAGGGATCCTCGTGGTATCACAAGTGTCGTGCACTGACATCTTTGGCGTGCCAGGTAGGGGGAGAAAGGTTGTGTGAACCTGGTCACACGGTCTATGCACCAGTTCCTCCATTGCCATGGACCCAAAGAAGAAGGGTTTCATGGCAGTTGACCCGTCCACGTCCTGCGCACCCGTAGTCACTCATACGTGCGGCGGTGTGGATGCCAGCGGAGGCCTAGAGCCTACATGAAATTCTGGTGATCAAGGCCAGGCCAACGGCACCGTTCGCTGCAACGGTGACAACCCACGCGTCGCTGGGTCTCAAGACGGAGCCGTGCGACCCATGGGCGGCGTGGTAAACACCAGAGACGGTAGGGCGCCTTGCAAGACACCTACGCCGGCGCATACGCTGCAGACTTCTCAGGTCGCACACGACGAGTAGCACCGCGACGTTGGTGGTTCCCAGCGCCCCCATGGAAAGGCCCCTGCACATCACCCCCGAGATGCACGGGACCAACATGCGTGCCAAAATGCTGACGGAGGTGGCGTGCGGTCGCGGGACCGTGATGGAGCTCCTTCTAACACAGTTAGGAGTCAGAGCACCTCACGTTCATCACACCTTCCACTTCCAACCTCGTCAGCGAAAGCATTGGCGTGAGCAAAACTGCTCCTGAATTTCCCTCCCACGGCGGAGAAGCTTGATGAGTGGAGAGCTACTATCCAGAGCCTCGTCAGCTTCGCCGATAGGGGTGGACTGATGAGGACATCCCTACTAATGTTACACCCACCCCGACTGCTATACATACAGGACCAATTACTAGAGCTCGCGCACGTCAATTGAATTACCAGGTACTTTCGTTTCTTGGAAATCCTTCTAATATTCATGAACATGTGATGCTGCCTAAATTGGATACTTTTGTTTTACTTATGAATGAAGGACCTAGCATGGATAAGAAGGATGACCATTGGAGCGGGATCAAGCATGGAGGAGAAGGTGCGCGCGGGGGGAAGAACAATGGAGCTGCTAGTGATGATTTTCGCACATTGAAGCCACCATAATGGGAGCGGGAAGCCTTGGACGAAATATGCATGATGCCACTTTATAAAATTCGTCCATAGGCTAATATAGGTGCCGCGCCACCTTATTTTTGGGCCAGGCCCATGTAATTTCGAAATACCATATTATAGGCTGTTTTTAGAGTCCGTATATATGGGGAAACTGACTTAGGGTCGGTTTCGGACCCCTCCTCCAAGGGGCCACGAAATTCCCTTCTATTCCCCCATATATACAGCCCTTAGGGCTTCGTTTTAGGGTTGGGTTTTGTTTAGATTACAAGTTTGCCATAGCAGCAACTTCGCGTTCTTCGTTTGTGTTCCACGACCAGACAAAGGCATCACAGAACCCCACTTCATCAATAAAGTTTTCCTCTTATATTCGCA
The DNA here is from genome assembly GCA_022496015.1 of Hordeum marinum. Classification (NCBI taxonomy): domain Eukaryota; kingdom Viridiplantae; phylum Streptophyta; class Magnoliopsida; order Poales; family Poaceae; genus Hordeum; species Hordeum marinum. The sequence continues at coordinate 149,684,659 of CM039676.1, forward strand.
ATATCCAGATTGCAATCTTAGTTTCTTGCTTGTTCTTCGTTTGCGTGCAGGAAATAGACCCTCGTGGACAGGTTGATCGTGCTCCGGCGTGGTCAATAACCTCTTAGAGTTGGTTTAGCGATTGCTCAGGCGCGACGGCTCACACGTTCGTAGTCGGATCGTCAAAGTCTACTCCACCAAAAACGATAGCCACCATCTCATCGAAAGACAGGGACAACTTCGCCTCTATCAAGTGGTATCAGATTTCCAGGTTGCTCAGTGAGATTTTACCAGTTTTCGTAGTTTAGATCGCATCTGTTCTTCATACCTTTAGTCCACGAAAAAGCCACAAAAAAAATTAGGGTTAGATCATCATATCCGAACCAATCTGAGCCTTTGCATAGTCTTTTTAGTATTTTGCTTTGTTGAATTGGCGGTTAAATCGTCGTGTCGAGTTGCTGGTCTTAGTGTCTAGTCCTTTAGAGTTTCGAGTTCTTTTCACAGGTTGTCACGCCGCCACCGCATCGTCTTCATAGTTGCCATATACCACCACCATCATCGCCGCTGCCATATCTCATCATCCATCATCACTATCCATTAGTGTCCATATATACCACCACAAATCCTCCACCAATCCAAGTCCAGTTCGTTTTAGGTTTAGTTTCGAGATCCTTTTGATTTCGGATCCGTGTTTTGCTACCTGCGCAGGTGTCGAAAAAAAAAAGTCTGGCACGCTTTGCAGAGCACGTTTTGGCCCAAAAAAAATTCGGCCGAAAATATTTTTTCCCTATCTTGATTTTAGGTTCCCCGGAGCGTTTTGAGACACTTGCTATCATAGTGATTTTTGTCGAAATTTTTGGTCGTCGCAGCCCCCGGATTGCTCCAGAAAAAAAAATAGTCCAAAAAAAAAATTCGTGCCCATCTTGCTTATACGACGTGGCAAGAGTTTTGAGACACTCGCCATTGTAGTGACTTTTTGAAAAAAAAGAGGCGCCGAAAAAAAAACGAAAAATAAATAAATTCCGAGTGTGCTTTTCCCTTGCTTACGTGTATCGTCGTGCTTTTGTTGGTGTTTTAGGCTCGCGTCTCTAGCACGGTCTAACCTAGGACCAGCACAGTACCGTCGTTGAGCGTTTATTCAACCTTACATCTCTGAACTGATTATTGCTGACCCTTTTTGCTACCATATTATAAGCCATCCCAGCTCCACATACTCCTACGCCGTGTGCTTGACACCACCTGGCAATCGCTCTATCCAAGCTTTGAGAGTTTTGGCTACAACGGTTGCCGATCACCGCCTGCTACTGGGTAAGAACTGGTAAGAAATTGAGATTCGCTTAAAGGATTTGTGCCACACCACCACCACCACCACGTCCCAGTAGTCTGTAGGTTTCATATTGTGTGTTTCCTATTTCTGCTAACCATGCCAGGATCACACGATGACGAGATCGACTGGGAGAGCATGACCAACAAAGCGCTCTATGATAAATTTCAGCAAATGATGGCTGAGCAGGTACAGGACTTCGTGAACAACTTTGGAGTGGCCATGGAGAAGCTAGATGGTTTGGAGAAGACATTCGACACCAAGATGGATGCCAAGTTCAATGAGGTGCTTGCCCGTCTACCTCCACCAGCTGTAGTTCCTATTCCTTTCGAACGACTAGCGCGACGTGTGCCTCTCGGCCATGCCCAACATCCTGGTACTGTTGATACTGCTGCTACTTCGGTGGCTCGTGCGGCTACTGTCATTGAGCAGGTTGAAGATTATGATGGTGATTTCGATGATGAGGGAGAGGTTGCTCATCATCCGCCCCAGGGGCAACCACCACCATACGCACTAGGTCGACCACATGGCTACAACTGTAACGGTAGGGCTGCACCACCCCCGCAGGTACGGGATCATGACCATCTCCCTAAACTTAAATTGAATATTCCGACGTTTGAGGGTAGATATGTTCCTGATATATATCTTACATGGGAGTTAGAAACAGAACAACGTTTTACATGCTTACAATTTCCAGAGGATCGACGTGTTGCTGCTGCTGTTTGTTCATTCACTAGTTTTGCTTCTGTTTGGTGGTCAGAACATTGTAGAATACACCCTGATAATATTCCAACTACTTGGGCTGCTTTGAAAACTGCTATGCGAAATCGTTGGGTGCCACCTTATTATCAACGTGAATTGCTTCAAAATTTGCAGCGTTTAAGACAAGGAAAAAATTCTGTAGAAGAATATTATCAGGAATTACAAACTGGTATGATTCGATGTGGTATTGTTGAGGAGAATGAAGCTATGCTTGCACGTTTTATGGGTGGATTAAATAGAGATATTCAGACTATTCTAGAGTATAAGGAGTATAACACTATCACTCGTTTATTTCATCTTTCTTGCAAAGCTGAACGTGAAGTGCAGGATCGACAGGCAATGGCGAGAACTACTAATTTTGCAGGTCGTACTTCATCATGGACACCACGTACCTCCTCTACTTCCGCACGTCCTGCTGCAACACCACCTCCTTCAACCTCCAACTCTAATCGCGATACCAGGAAACAGGCTCCTACTGCACCCTCTGCGAAGAGCACACCTTCTGGGCCTGCACAGAGTTCTTCTTCATCTATTGCATCCACAGGGCAAACACATGAGGTTATATGTCGTCGTTGCAAGGGTGGAGGTCACTATGCGAGAGAATGCCCTTCCAAGCGTGTAATGATTGTTACTGAGGATGGTGGATATGCGTCCGCTAGTGATTATGATGAGGAGACTTTGGCACTTATTGCAAGTGACGAACAGGGTGGCGAGGATGCAGAACCAGAAACACAATACATGGCTGCTGATTACGCTGACAGGTATGAAAGTTTAGTTTCTCAACGTGTTCTCAATGTGCAGGTTACACACGCTGAGCAAAATCAGAGGCACAACTTGTTCCACACAAAGGGAGTTGTGAAAGAGCGTTCTGTTCGCCTCATCGTCGATGGAGGGAGTTGCAATAACTTGGCTAGCATGGAGATGGTGGAGAAGCTGTCTCTAACCACCAGACCACATCCTCATCCTTATTACATCCAATGGTTCAACAATAGTGGCAAGGTTAAGGTAACACGTACTGTTCGTGTGCATTTTAGCATTGCTACATATTCTGATTATGTGGATTGTGATGTGGTACCCATGCAAGCATGTTCTATTTTACTTGGTAGACCATGGCAGTTTGATAAAAATTCTGTACACCATGGTAGCACAAATCAGTATACTCTTGTTCATAAGGATCATAATATCACTTTGCTTCCTATGTCTCCCGAACATATTATGAAAGATGACATTGCTAGAGCTAGTAAAGCAAAACAGGAGAAAAATAAGAGTGAAAATCAGATTGTAGCACAGGAATTTGAGCAACACCATAAGCATAATAAACCATCATCTACTGTTGCATCCGAAATAAAATTGAAGAGTGGATGTTTACTTGCTACTAAATCTGATATTAATGATTTGGATGTTGCTACATATGTTTGCTATGCTTTTGTATGTAAAGAGGTATTATTTTCATTCGAGGAAATGCCTCCCTCTTTGCCTCCTACTGTCATTAACATTTTGCAGGAGTTCGCTGATGTCTTTCCACAAGACGTGCCACCGGGATTACCGCCTATTCGTGGGATTGAGCATCAGATTGACTTAATTCCCGATGCATCCCTACCCAACCGTGCGCCCTACCGTACCAATCCAGAGGTGACAAAGGAGATTATGCGTCAAGTACAGGAGCTGCTTGACAAAGGTTATATACGTGAATCCCTTAGTCCTTGTGTTGTTCCTATTATTCTAGTGCCTAAAAAGGATGGTACATCGCGCATGTGTGTGGATTGTAGAGGCATTAATAATATTACTATTCGTTATCGTCATCCTATTCCTAGACTAGATGATATGCTTGATGAATTAAGTGGCTCTACAATTTTCTCCAAAGTTGATTTGCGTAGTGGATACCATCAAATTCGTATGAAATTGGGCGATGAATGGAAAACAGCATTTAAAACTAAGTTTGGATTATATGAGTGGCTAGTCATGCCTTTTGGGTTAACTAATGCACCTAGCACTTTCATGAGATTAATGAACGAGGTTTTACGTGCTTTCATTGGACGATTTGTGGTAGTCTATTTTGATGATATATTGATTTTTAGTAGATCTTTGGAGGAACATTTGGAACATTTACGTGCTGTTTTTACTGCGCTACGTGATGCACGTTTGTTTGGTAACCTTGGGAAGTGCACCTTTTGCACCGACCGAGTATCTTTTCTTGGCTATGTTGTTACTCCACAGGGAATTGAAGTTGATACAGCCAAGATTGAAGCTATTGAGAGTTGGCCGCAGCCCAAAACGGTCACACAAGTAAGGAGTTTTCTTGGCCTCGCTGGTTTCTATAGGCGTTTTGTGAGAGATTTCAGCACCATTGCTGCGCCTCTCAATGAGCTTACAAAGAAGGACGTGCCTTTTTCTTGGGGTACCGCACAGGAAGAAGCCTTCACGGTCTTGAAAGATAAGTTAACACATGCTCCTTTACTCCAACTTCCTGATTTTAATAAGACTTTCGAGCTTGAATGTGATGCTAGTGGAATTGGGTTAGGAGGTGTGTTACTACAAGATGGTAAACCTGTTGCGTACTTTTCTGAAAAATTAAGTGGGCCTAGTCTGAATTATTCTACTTATGATAAGGAATTATATGCTCTTGTTCGGACTTTGGAAACATGGCAACATTATTTATGGCCCAAAGAATTTGTTATACATTCTGATCATGAATCCTTGAAACATATTAAAAGTCAAGCAAAACTGAACCGTAGACATGCTACATGGGTTGAATTCATTGAGACTTTCCCTTATGTCATTAAACACAAGAAGGGTAAAGACAATGTTATTGCTGATGCTTTGTCTCGTCGTTATACTATGCTTTCACAACTTGACTTTAAAATATTTGGTTTGGAGACCATCAAAGATCAATATGTGCATGATGCTGAATTTAGAGACGTGTTGCAGAATTGTAAAGAAGGGAGAACATGGAACAAGTTCGTTATTAATAATGGATTTGTGTTCCGTGCTAACAAGCTATTCCAGCTAGCTCCGTTCGTCTTTTGTTGTTACAGGAGGCGCACGGAGGAGGATTAATGGGACACTTTGGCGTGAAGAAGACGGAGGACGTACTTGCTACACATTTCTTTTGGCCAAAGATGAGACGGGATGTTGAGCGTTTTGTTGTTCGCTGCACTACATGTCAAAAAGCTAAGTCACGACTCAATCCTCATGGTTTATATATGCCTTTACCTATACCTAGTGTTCCTTGGGAGGATATATCTATGGACTTTGTTTTAGGTTTACCTCGAACAAAGAAGGGGAGGGATAGCATATTTGTTGTCGTGGATAGATTTTCTAAAATGGCACACTTTATACCATGTCATAAAAGTGATGATGCTGCTCATGTTGCTGATTTGTTCTTTCGTGAAATTATTCGGTTGCATGGTGTGCCAAATACAATTGTTTCCGATCGTGATGCTAAATTTCTTAGCCACTTTTGGAGATGTTTATGGGCTAAGTTGGGGACTAAACTGCTTTTTAGTACTACATGTCACCCCCAAACTGATGGCCAAACTGAAGTAGTCAATAGATCATTGTCTACTATGCTTAGGGCTGTTTTGAAGAATAACCTGAAAATGTGGGAAGAATGCTTGCCTCATATTGAATTTGCTTATAATCGTTCGCTACATTCTACCACTAAGATGTGCCCTTTTGAAGTTGTGTATGGTTTGTTACCTCGTGCACCTATTGATTTGTTGCCTCTTCCGTCTTCGGAGAAGGTTAATTTTGATGCTAAAGAACGTGCTGAATTGATATTAACGATTCATGAGTTAACTAAGGAAAACATTGAGCGTATGAATGCTAAATACAAACTTGCTGGAGATAAGGGTAGAAAACATGTTGTCTTTGCACCTGGAGATCTTGTTTGGTTACATTTGCGTAAGGATAGATTTCCTGATTTGCGCAAGTCAAAGCTAATGCCACGTGCTGATGGTCCTTTTAAGGTGTTAGAGAAAATAAATGATAATGCATATAAACTTGAGCTGCCTACAGAGTTTGGGGTTAGCCCCACTTTTAACATTGCAGATTTGAAGCATTATTTGGGTGAGGAAGATGAGCTTCCGTCGAGGACGACGTCAGTTCAAGAAGGGGAGGATGATGAGGACATCCCTACTAATGTTACACCCACCCCGACTGCTATACATACAGGACCAATTACTAGAGCTCGTGCACGTCAATTGAATTACCAGGTACTTTCGTTTCTTGGAAATCCTTCTAATATTCATGAACATATGATGCTGCCTAAATTGGATACTTTTGTTTTACTTATGAATGAAGGACCTAGCATGGATAAGAAGGATGACCATTGGAGCGGGATCAAGCATGGAGGAGAAGGTGCGCGCGCGGGGAAGAACAATGGAGCTGCCAGTGATGATTTTCGCACATTGAAGCCACCATAATGGGAGCAGGAAGCCTTGGACGAAATATGCATGATGCCACTTTATAAAATTCGTCCAATATAGGTGTTGCGCCACCTTATTTTTGGGCCAGGCCCATGTAATTTCGAAATACCATATTATAGGCTGTTTTTAGAGTCCGTATATATGGGGAAACTGACTTAGGGTCGGTTTCCGACCCCTCCTCCAAGGGGCCACGAAATTCCCTTCTATTCCCCCATATATACAGCCCTTAGGGCTTCGTTTTAGGGTTGGGTTTTGTTTAGATTACAAGTTTGCCATAGTAGCAACTTCGCATTCTTCGTTTGTGTTCCACGACCAGACAAAGGCGTCACAGAACCCCACTTCATCAATAAAGTTTTCCTCTTATATTCGCAATATCCAGATTGCAATCTCAGTTTCTTGCTTGTTCTTCATTTGCGTGCAGGAAATAGACCCTCGTGGTCAGGTTGATCGTGCTCCGGCGTGGTCAATAACCTCTCAGAGTTGGTTTAGCGATTGCTAAGGCGCGACGGCTCACACGTTCGTAGTCGGATCGTCAAAGTCTACTCCACCAAAAACGATAGCCACCATCTCATCGAAAGACAGGGACAACTTCGCCTCTATTAGAAACGATGGGGATGGTCCATCGGGTCAGCGCGTGCTAATGGCAGCGAGGCCGGAGGTGGCACGAACACGGTGCACTATCTCCCACGACAATGGTGGTGGTCATCGACTCGGCCGGTAGGCGCTGGTGGTGACGACTCCACGACATCGTCTGATCCACGAACTCGCTACGATCAACGTCAAGTTCTTCGCGAGCGTACCAAGGAGGATGCTCGGACCACCATCGAGCGGCGACGGGAAACACGCCATCAAACCAATAAGCGTGCGAGGCCCACTATACACATGCTTGCGCTAGGGTATCCTGTCGACCTGCTTTATGAGGTAGGTTGTCCAACGTTCACCCGTGAGCTGTGGCGAGTCCAGTGGCCCAATTCCCGAACATTCAAACCGGAGATCCCGGAGAAATACAACGGCATGAACCACCCGTCGGAGTTCTTGAGCATCTACACCATTGCAGTGCAGGCTGTCGGGGCTTGCAATGACAAGATATTCGCCAACTAATTCCTGTTGGTGCTCAAGCCCAACGTCAGGTCGTGGTGGATGCATCTGCTGGGGAATTCCGTTTCTTCCTGGGCAGACATGTGCGACGAGTTTGTTGGCACCTTTACCGGAGGCCACCAAGCTCCTGGTCAAGCAATCGATTTGCATCTCATGCCCGAGAAGGAAGGCGGAACCCTGCGCAAGTACATTCAGAGATTCAGTCGCGTACATCACAACATCCGAGACGTTCATCCTGCCACTGTTATTAGCGCGTTTCATCAGAACGTGTGTAACTGTAGGATGAGCGAAGAGCTGGCGATGAATAAGGTCAAGGATATCACTGAGCTCTACGCCCTGGCTGATAGGTGTGCTCGAGCTGAAGAAGGGAGGAGACTCCTCGACGAGGATGCCGGTGCTAGGGTCAACTCTGATGAAGACACTATCGCCCTGGCAAGGAAAGGCCGATAGAGGAACAAGAAACGCAAGGACAAGGTTGTGCTTGCCGCCGAGGAATCTGGCAACCTTAGCTCCGCCAAGAAGACAAAAGTTGACAACCCCGGCAAGGAGATTGCCAGGTGCACCTATTGTCAGGCCTTGGGCCACGACCTCCAAAACTGCCGACAAGTCGAGCAGCTTGCCGAGAGGCAGAAAGCTGAGTACGTGAGGCGAGACAAGGAGAAGGCCCAGGAAGGTGCAGAGGGGTCCGATAAGAAACGCGATGGCCGAGGAGGTCGCCACAACAAGACCAAGAAGCAAGAGAGGCCCACCCAAGGCCGCGACAAGGAAGAGGAGGATGAGTCAACGAGCATGAGTTTCAGAGAGCTATAGATGTCATGTGCATCAACGAAGGCGCCTCGTTGCATTCTTCCTGACGCCAACTCAAATAGTGGGCGTGCAAGATTAATGCAACAGAACCATCTGTTGAAGCCCGGAAACCTCTGAGATGGTCCCTAATGCCTATCATTTGCAATGTTAAGGATCACCCTGATCGCACACCAGCAGTCGGGTGTGTGCCATTGTTGGTTTTGCCAATGATTCACAAACTGAAAGTGAGGAAATATTAGTAGACAACGGGGCTGGTCGGAATATGATCTCGCCTGATGTGATCAAGAGATTGCAAATTCCTGACGGGGATCTTGAGGAGACAAGCACTTTTGAGGGGATCAATCCGAGAAGAACTCTGCCGAAGGGCAAGATCACATTGCCGGTAACATTTGGCAGTGACATGAACTTCAGAATAGAGAAGATTGTTTTTGACGTTTCCAAGATACCTTTGCCGTATAATGGGATACTTGGACACCCGGTGCTGGCTAAGTTCATGGCGGCGTCACACTATGCTTACATTGTGTTGAAGATGCCCAGGCCGATCAGCGTCATCACAATCAACTCTAACAAGAAGGACGCACTTGTCTGTGCCGACCTACTTTATCGGGAGGCAGTTGCAGCACCTGCCGCCAAGGCACATGCTCCTGCCGCTGAAGCTCCCGGGGGGAAGAAGACCGGCAAGGCCTCTGGCGCACACTCCGGCAAGCACACCTCTTCTGAGTGTCGCGCTCTAGTCGACGATGTGCTAGAGAGATCCACCGGCAAGAACAAGAAATCCAAGGCAACTCCACTAGAAACCAAGAAGGTGACCGTCAAGGAGGATGGCACGGGGGGAACTTTCACCATAAGTTCCACCCTCGATGAGAAATAGGAAAGCGCGCTCATTGCCTTCCTGCGGGCGAATGTCGATGTGTTTGCATGGAAACCATCTGATGTCCCCGGTGTTCCCAGGGAGGTAATTGAGCACCACCTTGCCATCTGTCCCCATGCACGGCCCGTCAAGCAGAAAGTCAAGAAGCAAGCCTTGGAGTGGCAAGAATTTATTGCTAAGGAAATCAGAAAATTGGAAGTGGCAGGCTTGGTCTGAGGAGTGCTCCATCCAACATGGTTGTCCAATCCAGTTGTGGTGCACAAGGCGAATGGAAAATGGAGGCTATGCATTGATTAGACAGATCTTAACAAAGCCTATCCAAAAGATCCTTTCCCCATGCCACGCATCGACCAGATTGTGGACTCCACTACAGGCTATGATTTGCTATCATTCCTCGATGCTTATTCAGGATACCACCAGATCTTCATGTCCAGGGAAGACGAAGAGAAGACCGCATTTTATCACCCCATGTGGTACGTATTGCTTTGTATGTACGCCTTTCGAGTTGAAAAGTGTTGATTTGACATTTGCAAGAGCAGTCTAGATCGGTTTAGAGACCTAGCTACATAGAAACATGGAAGCCTATATGGATTACATAGTGGTTAAAACCAAGGACAAAGCAACGCTCATACAAGATCTAGAAGAGACGTTTGGAAACCCGCGCAAGATCAACTTGAAGCTCAATCCCCAGAAATGTGTGTTCGGTGTTCCATCCGGCAAGCTTCTCGGGTTCTTTGTGTCTTATCGTGGGATCGAGCCAAACCCCGACAAGATAAAAGCAATTGAGCAGACTAAAGCACCAAAATGCGTCAAGGATGTGCATCGTCTTGCCGGCTGCGTTGCAGCTCTAGGTATGTTCATTTCGAAATCTGCTAAGCGTGCCTTGCCCTTTTTCAAAATCTTGAAGAAGGTAGGTCCAAATAAGTGGACTCCAGAAGCGGAGGCAGCGTTGCAGGATTTGAAGAAGTACCTCTCCTCTCCGTATTACTAGTTGCGCCTAGAACACAAGAGCCATTGTTGCTATACTTGGCAGCAATAAATCAAGTGGCTAGTGCTGTGTTGGTGGCGCGGAGAGAAGCCAAAGAAGAATAAGCTACAGAAGCGGGGCCACCAGGCAATGAACCGGGATCTTCCCCGGCAAGTTGTGGTGCTGACGAGTCAGGACCCATGCAGGTGAATGAAGCTACACAGAAGAAGAATATGGTGCAACGCCCAATGTACTTCGTCAGCTCCCTTTTGCAAGGGGCTAGGTCAAGGTACTCTCGTGTGCAAAAGTTACTTTTTGGCCTCCTCATGGCCTTAAGGAAACTGCACCATTATTTCCAAGCACATGAAATTACCGTCATCACTCGCTTTCCGCTGCAACGGATTTTGTGAAACCCAGACACGATCGACAGGATTGTGGAGTAGGCTTTGGAGTTATCAAGCTTTCGCCTCAACTTTGAAAGCACTTCAACCATCTAGGGCAGAGCTTTGGTAGAATTCATTGCGGAATGGACCGCAACACCAGACGAAGAGATCCAAGAAAAGACCCTCCCCGACAAGGAAACAAGCCAAGAATGGGTTATGTATTTTGATGGGGCTTTCTCCCTATGGGGAGCCGGCACTCGCGTGATGCTTGACGCACCCACCGAAGAGCACCTCGAGTATGTAATTCACATGCACTTTCCCCAGGAGAAGTCAACAAACAACATTGCAGAGTATGAGGGGCTACTTGCCGGCCTTAGGATCACGACAGACCTTGGGATCAAGAAGCTTATTGTCAGAGGAGATTCATTGCTTGTCATCAAGCAAATCAACAAGGATTATCAGAGCCCGTTGATGGAAGCTTACGTAGATGAAGTGAGGAAGTTGGAGGAGCGCTTGACGGTCTCCAAACAGAGCATGTTCCTCGTGCAGAGAATAGTGTTGCTGACGAGCTGTTGAAGCGTGCTGCCCTCAAGTTACCAGTGGAACCAGGGACTTTTGTGCTCCAACTGACTCAGCCATCCGTTTTGCCGCCGGCAAAGTAGAACAAGAGAAGGAAGTTGAATTCTGGCCAGTACTTCCCGACAGAGCTCACGGGACCCATCGGCGAGGAAGTTGCCGGGAGCAACGCCAATATTGCTGGGGGGCAACATGCTCCAGCATGGCCTCAAGCCCTTGTCATAGAAAGAAGTGCCCCCATGGCAGAATACATGCCTTTAGTCCTTGCCATCGAGCCTCAGGCTCCAGCATGGGCACAACACATAGTTCAGTTCCTTCAAATAGGAGAACTCCCGGAGGAACAGGAAGAAGCGGAGAAAGTAGCCCGTCAGTCTAGTATGTACCAGTTTGAGGAAATGTCCTATACAGAAAGAGACCGAACGGTGTGAAATTGAAGTGCATTCCTCGGGAGGATGGACTAGAGCTGTTGGCAGAGATACATGGATGCATATGTGGCTGCCACATAGGATCAAGAGTTCTTGCCAGGAAGGCCTTCCGACAATGTTTCTTTTGGCCCACTGCTCTCCAGGATGCAACTGCACTAGTAACCAAGTGTGAAGCGTGTCAGTTCCATTCAAAGAAGCTACATCAACCAGCTCAAGCTCTTCAGACAATCCCTCTTTCCTGGCCATTTTCGGTATGGGGGCTCGACATCTTGGGCCCCTTTCCCCGTGCTACCGGGGGCTTTGAGTACTTGTACGTCGCAATCGGCAAGTTCACAAAGTGGCCGAAAGTGGAAGCAGTGAGAAAGGTGACAACGCAATCAGCTGTCAGTTCTTCAGAAGACTAGTTCGTCGTTTTGGTGTACCAAGCAGGGTCATCACCGATAACGACACACAGTTCACAAGCCACGCCTTCATGCAATATGTCCAATACCTTGGCGGCAAGATCTGCTTTGCTTCTGTCGCTCATCCAAGGAGCAACGGCCAAGCGGAAATGGAAAATGCTGAAGTGCTGCGAGGGATTAAGACGAGAACTTTCGACAGGCTGCCCAAGTGCGGAAGATGCTGGATTGATGAGCTGTCGGTGGTTCTTTGGTCAATAAGAACGACGCCAAATCGAGCCATCAGCCAGACACCCTTCTCCCTGGTATACGGGGCGGAGGCAGTTCTCCCCACAGAACTCATATATGGGTCACCTCGAGTGCTCGCTTATGATGAGCTTGAGCAAGAGCAGTTTTGCCAAGACGACGTAACGCTCCTTGAGGAAGATCGTCTATGGGATGTTGTGCGAGTCGCATGCTACCAGCAAGCTTTGCGTCGCTACATAGCCGCAAAGTTCATGCCTGGAGTCTTGAGGAAGGCAACCTTGTTCTTCGGCGCGTTCTGTTGACAAAGAATTCAAACAAGTTGACGCCAAAGTGGGAAGGCCCTTATCGGGTAGTATGAGTCACCATGCCTGGCGCGGTCCACTTGGAGACTGAAGATGGCGTCCCAGTGAGCAACTCCTAGAACATTGAACATGTTCGTAAGTTCTACCCATAAGGCACGGTTGCAGGGCCCTCGGCAACCACCTTTTGTACAAGTCTTGCCGACAAGGCATATTATCCTTTGTACAAAGCCAGGCGCAGACCCTGTGCATAGTTTAATAAGATCAGGCGTCTTGCAACTCTTGTCGATTCCCATGTTTCTTTACATGCATGTTTATCTAAGATGTTGCATTATGCTTATTCCCGGCAAGTGCTAACGAACCGCCAAGGTTCCCTACCTCTATTTTCTCTTCTTTCTTTTTCTTAAATGATAGAAGGTTCCTTCACATGCAAGTTTGCTGGGGGTGAGATAGTGTGGACACCTAGGGGCGACGCTCGAAGTTGGCACCTTGCGGAAAGGAGTACGACAACAAAAAACTAAGGTGCAAAACTCTAAGTAAACTTTTACTATGGTTTTTTCCTTGGACGATTTTAACTTTTGGATGGAAAACCTGCACGCGAGCGAACCTTGCCGCGATCGGTTGTGCCCTTGTTCTGTTTCGAGTTCGCTCAACAGTTTAAGTGGCTACACTAAAAACGTCAAGGTAACTTATCATGATAGGTCACGCCCTTACTCTATTTTGAGTCTGTTCAACAGTTTAACAGGCTGCACTAAAAATGTCAGGATATCTTGCCGGCAGCGGGACCGCTAGCAGGCTGCTAAGGGTCCGCTCCTCAAATCGCTCGCGGCGGTGTTGCATATGCCGGCAAGTTTCCGATAAAGCGTATGGAATACACCATACAGAGAAAAATAAAACAAGAAGAGTAACATGCATTCATTTAAAAGGAATGAAATTTACACGGGATAGTGTCTTTTCCTAAGTACATCTTTGTTTGACTTTCTCCCCTAGGGGCAGATTACAAGAAGAAAAAGATAGGGAGAGGCCCCCGGCAGAAGCCCAGCCTGACCCCTTGTGGACCAGCACTGCACGGAGGGCAGGGCGTCCAGAAGAGAGGACGAAGCCGAAGTCCACGAGGCTGCCAAGGGATCTAGCTGGAAGATGAGGCAGCGCATGGGACAAGGACCCCTGGCAAGGTCACTCCACCAAGAGGGGTAGAGGCGTGATCTGGAGATGATGGTGCGGCAGGCGACTAGTCGGAGCTCAGGTCGTCTTATTCTGACTTGACGGCCTAGAGCTCGGACTCGTTGTCGTCGTCTTCATCACTGTCCTCCTCATCACTGTCGCTCGAGGAGGAACTTCCAGCACCGCTCGAGCTCTCTTTGCAGCAGTTGAGACAGACGCCTGAGCGCCCATAAATCTTGATGGAGAGTAGGTTGGCCTCCATCATCTTGAAGCGGAGGACGTGCCTATCCTAGAGGTTGTCTGCACAGGCGAAGGTTTTCCAACCACGCCTGAGGAACATGACGCGATACTCTGGGTACTCAACATCCACCTGCGTGACGCCATTACAGCAATCATGTGCCCGCAACCATAGGGCGGGTGGCTTGTCAACCTCCATCACCCTGGCGAAAGGGTGAGGGAGGCGCGGATGGCTCCGAAAGGGAACGCGCAGTTCGAGGACGAACTCTAGCGTCATCCCCTCAGCGTGGGTCTCTTCAAGAAGGGGGTCTGGTGTCGGAGGAAGAGGTGGAATGGCGCTCTGCCTCCCCCGGCCTCGGCCTCCATGCCGACCACGACCCCTCGCACCCCTTCCACCATGCAGGCTCGAGCCACCCTCCGCCTCCATGGTTGAAGCGGTGCCATGATCCTGATGGGAACCCCTCGCCGATCGGGCAGAGGATGGAGGTCGCCCTTGCCGCCCAGCCATGGCCAAGGGCGAGTACAACTCAAGATCAGGAAGGTATAGAAGGGTAGGCTTTGGAGATCCATGCTCAATGAGGAAGAAAGGTGGGTGAGCCTCGCCTTCGCTCCCCCAATTTATTGGGGGAAGCGCGGAGGCTGGCTCTCCCTCACTCCAAGAGTTACCGCCCATCTCCACCAATAGCGCCGCCCGCAATCACGAGGCGAATAGATAGCCGCCCCGTTCCCCCAATCCATGGCGCTACGGTTTCTTTCACGGCCGGGACTTTAAGTCACGGGTGCCCATTGCCAACTCCCTCCTATGCATGCGGCACGCATGGCAGAAACAACCTGACATAGTAATTAGAATAACTATGACCGCTCCGCGCACGCCTCCCATGTCTCGTACTTAACACGCATCATGGGGAGGCGTAGTAAGTAGAATAATTGCAACTACAGACTCCTGCCACGCGTGCACGTGCACTGTTTGGGCCTAGCCCAACAACGCCTCGCACCGTGTGTGGCCCAGGGCCGGGGGCTCCTTTCGGTGTACTAAGGTTTGGGTCTATTAGTACCCCTTACTTGTGCATGGGCAGTTATAGCAACACCCGCGGCAAGGCCCGCCGGAGGACTACTAGAAGCAAGCACTAAGACGTCAAAGGAACATTCAAGTCAATGAGCACAAGACCAAAGGCCAAGGGCTGGAACCCCGGCAAGATCTTGCCGGGGGTTACCTGCGGGGCCCCGCAAAGAGTGCACTTGGCAAGGCCTCACCACCTTGCCAGTGCAGAGGCCAGGTGTCGACCCCCAGGATACGTGTCGAGGCACTGGCAATGGAAGGGCTAAGCGGTGTAGATGGGACGGGCTCCTGTCCCATCCTGTAGAAGGTCAGGGACGCTTGACGAAACATTAAATGCATTTGTCCCACTCCATCAGTGTTAGGTATGATAACACTGTAGGACTATGCACCTCGTGTACACACTCTACGCCACTGTTGGGAGCCCCTTAATCGTATAAAAGGAGGCCCAAGGCGTTATGAGAGGAGACTTTTTCTTCCATCTCCTGGCTCACGCGCGTAGCAGCTGTAGATAGCGCCCCCGTAGCCGGAATCCTAAAAACACAGATAATATATCAAAGAAGGAGTAGGATTTTACGCTCCTTAGCGGCCCGAACCTGGGTAAAAAAAAACCTCGCGTCGTTCATTTGATCTGCTCTTTGCGCATACCTTCTCCCCGCCAAACCACAAAGGGATCCTCGCGGTCTCATAGATGTCGTGCATCGACAAATTTGTGTGTCACTGTTGTGGTTTTTGCGTAGGTAAGAATCGTTATTACTAGATACCCGTAGCAGCCATGCAAAACATGCAACAACAGGACGTCTAACTTG
This sequence comes from Hordeum marinum, assembly GCA_022496015.1. Lineage (NCBI taxonomy): Eukaryota > Viridiplantae > Streptophyta > Magnoliopsida > Poales > Poaceae > Hordeum > Hordeum marinum. The sequence goes on from CM039676.1 coordinate 149,700,488, forward strand.
TTTTTGCAAGGTATGTTGTGATATGATATGGCCAGTAACATGATGAGATATATGTGATGCATGAGATGATCATGTTTTGTATAGAATATCATGACTTGCATGTCGATGAGTACAGCAACCAGCAGGAGCCGTAGGGTTGTCTTTAATTATTGTATGACCTGCATGTCAATCATTAAGCTGTATATAATGATATACTTTATCGCTAAGCAGTAGCAATAGTAGTAGAAGCATGGTGGGCACAACAACCCCGATGGCGACATGTTGATGGAGATCAAGATGATGGATATCATGGTGTCATGCCGATGACGATGGAGATCATCCTGGTGCTTTAAAGATGGAGATCAAAAGCACAAGATCATGGCCATATCATGTCACTTATGATTTTCATGTGATGTTAATCATTTTATGCATTGTATTATGCTTAGGACGATAGTAGCATTATAAGGTGATCCCTCACTAAAATGTCAAGATAAAATTGTGTTCTCCCAGAGTGTGCACCGTTGCGAAGGATCGTCGTTTCGAAGCACCACGTGATGATTGGGTGCGATAGACTCTACATTCGCATACAACAGGTGCAAGCCAGTGTTGCAAGTGCAGAACACTCGGGTTAAAATTGATGATCCTAGCATGTACAGACATGGCCTCGGAACACAAGAGACCGAAAGGTCAAACATGAGTCATATAGTAGATATGATCAACATGGACATGTTCACCATTGGAACCACCTCATCTCACGTGATGACCGGACTTGGGTTGGTGAATTTGGATCATGTAACACTAGGATGACCGGAGGGATGTCAATTTGAGTGGGAGTTCTTAAGTAATATGATTAATTTTGAACTCATTGTCATGAACATAGTATAAAGTTGTCTTTGCAAAATTATGTTGTAGATCAATAGCTCGCGTTGTAGCTCCCCTATGTTTTTGATACGTTCCTAGAGAATATAGATTTGAAAGGTGATGGTAGCAATTATGCGGACTGGGTCCGTAAACTGAGGATTGTTCTCATTGCTGCACAGAAGGTTTATGTCCTTGATGCACAGCTCGGTGCTCCACCCCCTCTAGCTTCGTCTGTGGATGTTGTGAACATCTGACAGGCACATTGTGATGACTACTTGATAGTTCAGGGTGTCATGCATTATGGCTTAGAATTGAGGATCCAAAGACGTTTTGAACGTCACGGAGCATATGAGATGTTCCAAGAGCTGGAATTGAGATTTCAAACTTGTGCCCGTGTTGAGAGGCATGAGACCTCCAACAGTATTATTTGCCTACAAGATGAAGGAGAATAGTTGAATCGGTGAGCATGTGCTCAGATTGTCTGGGTACTACAATCACTTGAATCGAGTGGGAGTTGATCTTCCAGATAAGATAGAGATTTATATAGTTCTCCAAGTCACTATCACCAAGCTACTGGAGATTCGTGATTTACTATAATATGCCAGGGATGGATAAAATGTTCCCTGAGATGTTCGTGATGTTTGACACCGCGAAGGCAGAAATCAATGAGGAGCATCAAGTGTTGATGGTTAGTAAAACCACTAGTTTCGAGAAGGGCAAGGGCAAGGAGGGAAACTTCATGGATAGCAAGCCAGTTGCTGCTCGAGTAAAGAAGCCCAAGGTTGAATTCAAACCAAAGACTAAGTGCTTCTATTATGATGAGAGCGGTCGCTGAAGCGGAATGACCCTAGATACTAGGTAGATAAGAAGGCTGGCAACGTCAACGGAAGTATATTTGATATATGTATTATTGATGTGTACGTTACTAGTACTCCTAGTAGCACCTGGGTATTAGATACCGGTTCAGTTGCTAAATGTTGGCAACTCGAAATAAAAGCTATGGAATAAATGGAGACTAGCTAAGGGCAACGTGACGATATGTGTTGGAAGTGTTTCCAAGGTTGATGTGATCACCATCACACACTCTCTCTAACTTAGGGATTAGTGATGAACCTAAATAAATGTTATTGGGTGTTTGCATTGACCATCAACGTGATTACATTGTGTTTATTGCAATACAGTTATTCATTTAGAGAATAATGGTTATTCTGTTTACATGAATACTACCTTCAATGGTCATGCACCAATGATAATGGTTTATTGAATCTCGATCATAGTAACACACATGTTCATAATATTGATGCGAAAAGATGCAAAGTTAATAATGATCGTACCACATACTTGTGGCACTGTCGGTAAAGTCATATTGGCGTAAAACGCATGAAGAAACTCAATGTTGATGGATCTTTGGACTCACTCTATTTTGAATTGGTTGAGACATGCAAACCATGCCTCTTGGGCAAGATGACTAAGACCCTGTTTTCTAGTTTGATGGAGAGGGCAATTGACTTATTGGAAATGATACATGTTGATGTATGCGGTCCAATGAGTGTTGTAGCGTGCAGTGGATATCGTTATTTTCTTACCTTCACCGATGACTTGAGTGGATATGGGCATATTTACGTAATGAAACATAATTATGAATCGTTTGAAAAGTTCAAGCAAGTTTAGAGTGAAGTTTGAGATCATCGTGACAAGAAGATAAAATGTCTACGATATGATCGTGGAGGTGAATATCTGAGTTACGAGTTTGGTATACCACTTAAGACGATGTGGAAGTTGTTTCACAACTCACGCCACCTAGAACACCATAGTGTGATGATGTGTCCGAACGTCATAGTCATGCTCTATTGGATATGGTGCATACTATGGTGTCTCTTATCATTTTGCCATTATCGTTTTAGGTTATGCATTAGAGACAACTACATTCACTTTAAATAGGGCACCATCTAAATCCGTTGAGATGACACCATATGAATTATGGTTTGGCAGAAATCATTTCTTAGAGTTCCAGAATGCGATGCTTATGTTTGATAAGCTCGAACCCAAAGCGGAAAAGTGCATCTTCATAGGATACCCTAGGGAAACAGTTGGGTGTACCTTCTATCCTAAATCCGAGGACAAAGTATTTGTGCTAAAACAGGTCCTTTCTCGAGAAAGAGTTTCTCTCGAAAGAGTTGAGTGGGAGGAAAGTAGAACTTGATGAGGTTGTTGAACCGACACTTCAGTTGGATAGTAGCACGACGCAGAAAGATGTTTCTGCGACGCCTACACCAAGTGAAGTGGAGTCAAATGAGATGATCATGAAGCTTGGAATCAAGTTACTACCGAACCTCATAGGTCGACAAGGAATCATACCTCCCCTGAGTGGTGAACCTACGAGCTATGAAGAAGCGATGGTGGGCCCGGATTCCATAGATGGCTAGGAGCCATGAAATCTGAGAAAGGATCCATGTATGAAAACCGAGTATGGACTTTGGTACACTTGCCCATTGCACGGCAGGTCGTTGAGTACAAATGGACCTTTAAGAAGAAGACAGACGCTGATGGTGAATGTCACCATTTATGAAGCTCAACTTATCGTAAAGAAGTTTCCAACAAGTTCAAGGAGTTGACTACTATGATACTTTCTCACCCGTAGCAGTGCTAAAGTCTGTTGGAATTATGTTAGCAGTTACTACATTTTTCAATTATGAAATCTGGCAGATGGATGTAAAAACATTGTTTCCTTAAGGGTTTCCTTGAGGAAAGGTTCTATGTGATACAACCATAAGGTTTTGCCAGTCCTAAGGATGCTAAAAGTGTGCAAGCTCCAGCAATCTTTAAATTGGCTGGAGCAAGCATCTCAGAGTTGGAGTATACACTTTATGAGGTGATCAAAGTTTTTGGGTTTATACAAAGTTTATGAGAAACTTGTTATTACAAGAAAGTGAGTGGGAGCACTATAGAATTTCTGATAAGTATATGTGGTTGAAAAATTGTTGATCGGCAATGATGTAGAATTTTTGGAAATCACAAATGGTTGTTTGAAAAGATTTTTTCAAAGGAAGACCTGGATAAAGCTACTTAATTGTTGAGCATCAAGATCTATAGAGATAGATCAAGACGCTTGATGAGACTTTCAATGAGTACATACCTTCAAAAGATATTGAAAGAGTTCAATATGGGTCAGTCAAAGAAGGAGTTCTTGCCTGATTTGTAAGGTGTGGGGTTGAGTGAGACTCAAAGCTCAACCACGGCAGAAGAAAGAGAGAGGACGAAGGTCGTCCCCTATGCCTTATCCATAGGCTCTATATAGTATGCCATGCTATGTACCGCACCTGTGTGTGCCATGCCATGAGTCTATCAAGGGGTACAAGAGTGATCCAGGAGTGGATCACTGGACAATGGTCAAAATTATCCTTAGTAACTAGATGACTAAGGAAATATTTCTCCATTATGGAGGTGATAAAGAGTTCGTCGTAAAGGGTTATGTCGATGCAAGCTTTAACACCAATCTGGATGACTCTTAGTAGCAATCTGGATACGTATAGTGGAGCAGCCATTTGGAATAGCTCCAAGTGGAGCGTGGTAGCAATATGTATAGTGTGACATAGAGATTTGCAAAGTACACACTGATCTGAATGTCGCAGACCCGTTGACTAAAACCTCTCTCACAAGCAAAAGATGATTGAACCCTAGAACTCACTGGGTGTGAGATTCATAAAAATGTAAATCGCATAGCGATGTGACCTAAATTATTGACTCTAGTGCAAGTGGGTGACTATTGGAAATATGCCCTAGAGGTAATAATAAATTACTTATTATCATATTTCCCTATTCATGATAATTGGAAACTCAGATACATGTGTGGATACATAGACAACAACATGTCCCTAGTATGCCTATAATAGACTAGCTCGTTGATCAAAGATGGTCAAGGTTTCCTAGCCATAGACATGAGATGTCATTTGATAACGGGATAAGATCATTAGGAGAATTATTTGATGGACAACACCCAAACTATAAACATAGCATATGACCGTGTCAGTTTATTGCTATAGTTTTCTCATTGTCAAGTATGTGTTCCTATGACCTTGAGATCATGCAACTCACTGACACTGGAGGAGTACCTTGTGTGTATCAAACATAACAACGTAATTGGGTGACTATAAAGGTGCTCTACAGGTATCTCTGTGTGTGTCTGTTGAGTGGGCATGGATCAAGACTTGGATTTGTTACTCTGTGTGATGGAGAGGTATGTCAGGGCCCACTCGATAATACAAGATCACAATAAGCCTTGCAAGAAAAGTGACTAAAGAGTTTGCCACAGGATCTTGTATTATGGAACAAGTCAAGAGACTTGATGGTAATGAGATTTAACTAGGTATAGAGATACCGACGATCGAATCTCGAGCAAGTAACATACAGAAGAACACAGGGAACTGCATACGGGATTAACTAAATCCTTGACATAGAGGTTCAACCGATAAAGATCTTCGTAGAATATGTAGGAACCAATATGGGCATCCAGGTCCCGCTATTGGTTATTGACCGTAGAGGTGTCTCGGTCATGTCTACATTGTTCTGGAACCCGCAAGGTCTGCACACTTAAGGTTCGGTGACGTTTCGGTATAGTTGAGTTATGTATGTCGGTGACCGAAGGTTATTCAGAGTCCCGGATGAGAACCTGGACGTCACAAGGAGCTCCGAAATGGTCCGGAGGTGAAGATTTATATATAGGAAAGGTGTTTTTTGGGTTATGGAAAAGTTTCAGGTATTTCCCGTAGGGTACCAGGAGTGACGAATGGGTTCCAAGGGTCCACCGGGAGGGTCCACCCACCCCGGGGGGCACCAAGATGTGGTGCACCAGCCCCTGGTGGGCTGGGCAGCCAGCCCCATGAGGAACATGCGCCAAAAAAGGAGGAATGGTCGAGGTAGGAGGAGTCCCCGTTGGACTAGGAATCCTCCCGGCGCCCCACCTCTTGTAGGAGGTGGTCTCCACCACCCTGGCCTGCGGCCAAGTCCTAGGGCAAACCCTAGGGAGCCTCCTCCCACCCCTTCCTCCTATATGTACTAGAGGTTTGAGGGTAGCCCACCACCTGAAAAGCCACGTGATGCCCTCTCTCCCTCTAGATAACATTCTCCTGTAGATCTGTTCGGTATAGCTTAGCGAAGCTCTGCCGGATCAGCTCCACCACCACCACCGCCACCATGCCGTTGTGCTGCCGGAGAACTCATCTACCTCTCCAGCCTCTCTTGCTGGATTAAAGAGGTGGAGATCGTCATCAAGTTGTACGTGTGCTGAACGCCAAGGTGCCGTCCATTTGGCGCTAGATCGGAAGGTCCGTGATTGGATCGCGGGACGTTTCGTGATTGGATCGCGGGACGAGTCGTGATCGGATCGCGGGATGGCTAGTGATTTGGATCACGAAGACGTTCGACTACATCAACCACGTTTCTTAACGCTTCCCGCTTAGCGATCTACAAGGGTATGTAGATCCACTCTCCCTCTCGTAGATGCTCATCGCCATGGATAGATCTTGCGTGTGCGTAGGAATTTTTTTGTTTCCCATGCAACGTTCCCCAACACCTATTGTTGCTAACCATACCAGGATCACAAGCCGACTAGATCAACTGGAAGGGCATGACAAACAAGGAGATACACGATAAATGTCAGGAAATGATGGGTGAACAGGTGCATGACTTGGTGACGAGCCTTGGAGAATCTATGGAGAAGCTAGATGGCTTGGAGAAGACAGTCGATGCCAGGCTTGATGCCAAATTCAATGAGGTGCTTGCACGTCTACCTCCACCAGTTGTTCCTGTCGTACCTCGGCGACAACAACACCAACAACGCCCAAATTTTGTGGGACGAGCGTGACGTGTGCCTATCGACCAAGGCCAAAAGTCCGTGTCTTTGATTCTGCTGATATTTTATTTCCTTTTCGGTTACTCATGCCGGGAGAACTTTAAATGCTCCCGCCGACACTTGTGCCATCGTGCTTGTATTGTCGAAGGGACGGAGAGCTGGCTAGGAGAGAGTCCAGACTTTCTTGTACCCTGCCTTCGGGATGATTGTAATTGTTTGCTACTAAATTAATAAAGCTCCTTAGCCACTTGTAAAAAACAAGCGCATGGTATATTGTAGTAAGAAATAGTAAAAATCCAAAATATCAATGTCAAAAAATGAAGGAGTTTTAATATAAAGAAAGAAAAGAAAAGGAAGGTATTTCTCGAAAAAGGAAAAGTCGTGGCGAAGCGCAGCTCGAAAACCTAGCAAACTAGAGCCTTGTAACAGGCCGCCCCATGACCTACATTGCGCCTCCTCCTCTCTTGTCTGATGAGGACATCCCTACTAATGTTACACCCACCCCGACTGCTATACATACAGGACCAATTACTAGAGCTCGCGCACGTCAATTAAATTACCAGGTACTTTCGTTTCTTGGAAATCCTTCTAATATTCATGAACATATGATGCTGCCTAAATTGGATACTTTTGTTTTACTTATGAATGAAGGACCTAGCATGGATAAGAAGGATGACCATTGGAGCGGGATCAAGCATGGAGGAGAAGGTGCGCGTGCGGGGAAGAACAATGGAGCTTCCAGTGATGATTTTCGCACATTGAAGCCACCATAATGGGAGCGGGAAGCCTTGGACGAAATATGCATGATGCCACTTTATAAAATTCGTCCATAGGCTAATATAGGTGCTGCGCCACCTTATTTTTGGGCCAGGCCCATGTAATTTCGAAATACCATATTATAGGCTGTTTTTAGATTCCGTATATATGGGGAAACTGACTTAGGGTCGGTTTCGGACCCCTCCTCCAAGGGGCCACGAAATTCCCTTCTATTCCCCCATATATACAGCCCTTAGGGCTTCGTTTTAGGGTTGGGTTTTGTTTAGATTACAAGTTTGCCATAGCAGCAACTTCGCGTTCTTCGTTTGTGTTCCACGACCAGACAAAGACGTCACAGAACCCCACTTCATCAATAAAGTTTTCCTCTTATATTCGCAATATCCAGATTGCAATCTTAGTTTCTTGCTTGTTCTTCGTTTGCGTGCAGGAAATAGACCTTCGTGGTCAGGTTGATCGTGCTCCGGCGTGGTCAATAACCTCTCAGAGTTGGTTTAGCGATTGCTAAGGCGCGACGGCTCACACGTTCGTAGTCGGATCGTCAAAGTCTACTCCACCAAAAACGATAGCCACCATCTCATCGAAAGACAGGGACAACTTCGCCTCTATCAAGTGGTATCAGATTTCCAGGTTGCTCGGTGAGATTTTACCAGTTTTCGTAGTTTAGATCGCATCTGTTCTTCATACCTTTAGTCCACGAAAAAGCCAAAAAAAATTAGGGTTAGATCATCATATCCGAACCAATCTGAGCCTTTGCATAGTCTTTTCAGTATTTTGCTTTGTTGAATTGGCGGTTACATCGTTGTGTCGAGTTGCTGGTCTTAGTGTCTAGTCCTTTAGAGTTTCGAGTTCTTTTCACAGGTTGTCACGCCGCCACCGCATCATCTTCATAGTTGCCATATACCACCACCATCATCGCCGCTGCCATATCTCATCATCCATCATCACTATCCATTGGTGTCCATATATACCACCACAAATCTTCCACCAATCCAAGTCCAGTTCATTTTAGGTTTAGTTTCGAGATCCTTTTGATTTCGGATCCGTGTTTTGCTACCTGCGCAGGTGTCGGAAAAAAAAAAGAGTCTAGCACGCTTTGCAGAGCACGTTTTGGCCCAAAAAAATTTCGGCCGAAAATATTTTTTCCCTATCTTGATTTTAGGTTCCCCGGAGCGTTTTGAGACACGTGCTATCATAGTGATTTTTGTCGAAATTTTTGGGTCGTCGCAGCCCCCGGATTGCTCCAGAAAAAAAAAATAGTCCAAAAGAAAAATTCGTGCCCATCTTGCTTATACGACGTGGCAAGAGTTTTGAGACACTCGCCATTGTAGTGAGTTTTTGAAAAAAAAAGAGGCGCCGAAAAAAAAACGAAAAAAAAAAATCCGAGTGTGCTTTTCCCTTGCTTCCGTGTATCGTCGTGCTTTTGTTGGTGTTTTAGGCTCGCGTCTCTAGCACGGTCTAGCCTAGGACCAGCACAGTACCGTCGTTGAGCGTTTATTCAACCTTGCATCTCTGAATTGATTAATGCTGACCCTTTTTGCTACCATATTATAAGCCATCCCAGCTCCACATACTTCTACGCCGTGTGCTTGACACCACCTGGCAATCGCTCTATCCAAGCTTTGAGAGTTTTGGCTACAACGGTTGCCGATCACCGCCTGCTACTGGGTAAGAACTGGTAAGAAATTGAGATTCGCTTAAAGGATTTGTGCCACACCACCACCACCACCACGTCCCAGTAGTCTGTAGGTTTCATATTGTGTGTTTCCTATTTCTACTAACCATGCCAGGATCACACGATGACGAGATCGACTGGGAGAGCATGACCAACAAAGCGCTCTATGATAAATTTCAGCAAATGATGGCTGAGCAGGTACAGGACTTCGTGAACAACTTTGGAGTGGCCATGGAGAAGCTAGATGGTTTGGAGAAGACATTCGACACCAAGATGGACGCCAAGTTCAATGAGGTGCTTGCCCGTCTACCTCCACCAGCTGCAGTTCCTATTCCTTTCGAACGACGAGCGCGACGTGTGCCTCTCGGCCACGCCCAACATCCTGGTACTGTTGATACTGCGGCTACTTCGGTGGCTCGTGCGGCTACTGTCGTTGAGCAGGTTGAAGATTATGATGGTGATTTCGATGATGAGGGAGAGGTTGCTCCAGATCCGCCCCACGGGCAACCACCACCATACGCACCAGGTCGACCACATGGCTACAACCGTAACGGTAGGGCTGCACCACCCCCGCAGGTACGGGATCATGACCATCTCCCTAAACTTAAATTGAATATTCCGACGTTTGAGGGTAGATATGTTCCTGATATATATCTTACATGGGAGTTAGAAACAGAACAACGTTTTACATGCTTACAATTTCCAGAGGATCGACGTGTTGCTGCTGCTGTTTGTTCATTCACTAGTTTTGCTTGTGTTTGGTGGTCAGAACATTGTAGAATACACCCTGATAATATTCCAACTACTTGGGCTGCTTTGAAAACTGCTATGCGAAATCGTTGGGTGCCACCTTATTATCAACGTGAATTGCTTCAAAATTTGCAGCGTTTAAGACAAGGAAAAAATTCTGTAGAAGAATATTATCAGGAATTACAAACTGGTATGATTAGATGTGGTATTGTTGAGGAGAATGAAGCTATGCTTGCACGTTTTATGGGTGGATTAAATAGAGAGATTCAGACTATTCTAGAGTATAAGGAGTATAACACTATCACTCGTTTATTTCATCTTGCTTGCAAAGCTGAACGTGAAGTGCAGGATCAACAGGCAATGGCGAGAACTACTAATTTTGCAGGCCGTACTTCATCATGGACGCCACGTACCTCCTCTACTTCCGCACGTCCTGTTGCAACACCACCTCCTTCAACCTCCAACTCTAATCGCGATAGCAGGAAATAGGCTCCTACTGCACCCTCTGCGAAGAGCACACCTTTTGGGCCTACACAGAGTTCTTCTTCATCTATTGCATCCACAGGGCAAACACATGAGGTTATATGTCGTCGTTGCAAGGGTGGAGGTCACTATGCGAGAGAATGCCCTTCCAAGCGTGTAATGATTGTTACTGAGGATGGTGGATATGCGTCCGCTAGTGATTATGATGAGGAGACTTTGGCACTTATTGCAAGTGACGAACAGGGTGGCGAGGATGCAGAACCAGAAACACAATACATGGCTGCTGATTACGCTGACAGGTATGAAAGTTTAGTTGCTCAACGTGTTCTCAGTGTGCAGGTTACACACGCTGAGCAAAATCAGAGGCACAACTTGTTCCACACAAAGGGAGTTGTGAAAGAGCGTTCTGTTCGCATCATCATCGATGGAGGGAGTTGCAATAACTTGGCTAGCATGGAGATGGTGGAGAAGCTGTCTCTATCCACCAGACCACATCCTCATCCTTATTACATCCAATGGTTCAACAATAGTGGCAAGGTTAAGGTAACACGTACTGTTCGTGTGCATTTTAGCATTGCTACATATTCTGATTATGTGGATTGTGATGTGGTACCCATGCAAGCATGTTCTGTTTTACTTGGTAGACCATGGCAGTTTGATAAAAATTCTGTACACCATGGTAGGACAAATCAGTATACTCTTGTTCATAAGGATCATAATATCACTTTGCTTCCTATGTCTCCCGAACATATTATGAAAGATGACATTGCTAGAGCTAGTAAAGCAAAACAGGAGAAAAATAAGAGTGAAAATCAGATTGTAGCACAGGAATTTGAGCAACACCATAAGCATAATAAACCATCATCTACTGTTGCATCCGAAATAAAATTGAAGAGTGGATGTTTACTTGCTACTAAATCTGATATTAATGATTTGGATGTTGCTACATATGTTTGCTATGCTTTTGTATGTAAAGAGGTATTATTTTCATTCGAGGACATGCCTCCCTCTTTGCCTCCTGCTGTCATTAACATTTTGCAGGAGTTCGCTGATGTCTTTCCACAAGACGTGCCATCGGGATTACCGCCTATTCGCGGGATTGAGCATCAGATTGACTTAATTCCCGGTGCATCCCTACCCAACCGTGCGCCCTACCGTACCAATCCAGAGGAGACAAAGGAGATTATGCGTCAAGTACAGGAGCTGCTTGACAAAGGTTATATACGTGAATCCCTTAGTCCTTGTGCTGTTCCTATTATTCTAGTGCCTAAAAAGGATGGTACATCGCGCATGTGTGTGGATTGTAGAGGCATTAATAATATTACTATTCGTTATCGTCATCCTATTCCTAGACTAGATGATATGCTTGATGAATTAAGTGGCTCTACAATTTTCTCCAAAGTTGATTTGCGTAGTGGATACCATCAAATTCGTATGAAATTGGGCGATGAATGGAAAACAGCATTTAAAACTAAGTTTGGATTATATGAGTGGCTAGTCATGCCTTTTGGGTTAACTAATGCACCTAGCACTTTCATGAGATTAATGAACGAGGTTTTACGTGCTTTCATTGGACGATTTGTGGTAGTCTATTTTGATGATATATTGATTTTTAGTAGATCTTTGGAGGAACATTTGGAACATTTACGTGCTGTTTTTACTGCGCTACGTGATGCACGTTTGTTTGGTAACCTTGGGAAGTGCACCTTTTGCACCGACCGAGTATCTTTTCTTGGCTATGTTGTTACTCCACAGGGAATTGAAGTTGATACAGCCAAGATTGAAGCTATTGAGAGTTGGCCGCAGCCCAAAACGGTCACCCAAGTAAGGAGTTTTCTTGGCCTCGCTGGTTTCTATAGGCGTTTTGTGAGAGATTTCAGCACCATTGCTGCGCCTCTCAATGAGCTTACAAAGAAGGACGTGCCTTTTTCCTGGGGTACCGCACAGGAAGAAGCCTTCACGGTCTTGAAAGATAAGTTAACACATGCTCCTTTACTCCAACTTCCTGATTTAAATAAGACTTTCGAGCTTGAATGTGATGCTAGTGGAATTGGGTTAGGAGGTGTGTTACTACAAGATGGTAAACCTGTTGCGTACTTTTCTGAAAAATTAAGTGGGCCTAGTCTGAATTATTCTACTTATGATAAGGAATTATATGCTCTTGTTCGGACTTTGGAAACATGGCAACATTATTTATGGCCCAAAGAATTTGTTATACATTCTGATCATGAATCTTTGAAACATATTAAAAGTCAAGCAAAACTGAACCGTAGACATGCTAAATGGGTTGAATTCATTGAGACTTTCCCTTATGTCATTAAACACAAGAAGGGTAAAGACAATGTTATTGCTGATGCTTTGTCTCGTCGTTATACTATGCTTTCACAACTTGACTTTAAAATATTTGGTTTGGAGACCATCAAAGATCAATATGTGCATGATGCTGAATTTAGAGACGTGTTGCAGAATTGTAAAGAAGGGAGAACATGGAACAAGTTCATTATTAATAATGGATTTGTGTTTCGTGCTAACAAGCTATGCATTCCAGCTAGCTCCGTTCGTCTTTTGTTGTTACAGGAGGTGCACGGAGGAGGATTAATGGGACACTTTGGCGTGAAGAAGACGGAGGACGTACTCGCTACACATTTCTTTTGGCCAAAGATGAGACGGGATGTTGAGCGTTTTGTTGCTCGCTGCACTACATGTCAAAAAGCTAAGTCATGACTCAATCCTCATGGTTTATATATGCCTTTACCTGTACCTAGTGTTCCTTGGGAGGATATATCTATGGACTTTGTTTTAGGTTTACCTCGAACAAAGAAGGGGAGGGATAGCATATTTGTTGTCGTGGATAGATTTTCTAAAATGGCACACTTTATACCATGTCATAAAAGTGATGATGCTGCTCATGTTGCTGATTTGTTCTTTCGTGAAATTATTCGGTTGCATGGTGTGCCAAATACAATTGTTTCCGATCGTGATGCTAAATTTCTTAGCCACTTTTGGAGATGTTTATGGGCTAAATTGGGGACTAAACTGCTTTTTAGTACTACATGTCACCCCCAAACTGATGGCCAAACTGAAGTAGTCAATAGATCATTGTCTACTATGCTTAGGGATGTTTTGAAGAATAACCTGAAAATGTGGGAAGAATGCTTGCCTCATATTGAATTTGCTTATAATCGTTCGCTACATTCTACCACTAAGATGTGCCCTTTTGAAGTTGTGTATGGTTTCTTACCTTGTGCACCTATTGATTTGTTGCCTCTTCCATCTTCGGAGAAGGTTAATTTTGATGCTAAAGAACGTGCTGAATTGATATTAAAGATTCATGAGTTAACTAAGGAAAACATTGAGCATATGAATGCTAAATACAAACTTGCTGGAGATAAGGGTAGAAAACATGTTGTCTTTGCACCTGGAGATCTTGTTTGGTTACATTTGCGTAAGGATAGATTTCCTGATTTGCGCAAGTCAAAGCTAATGCCACGTGCTGATGGTCCTTTTAAGGTGTTAGAGAAAGTAAATGATAATGCATATAAACTTGAGCTGCCTGCAGAGTTTGGGGTTAGCCCCACTTTTAACATTGCAGATTTGAAGCCTTATTTGGGTGAGGAAGATGAGCTTCCGTCGAGGACGACGTCAGTTCAAGAAGGGGAGGATGATGAGGACATCCCTACTAATGTTACACCCACCCCGACTGCTATACATACAGGACAAATTACTAGAGCTCGCGCACGTCAATTGAATTACCAGGTACTTTCGTTTCTTGGAAATCCTTCTAATATTCATGAACATATGATGCTGCCTAAATTGGATACTTTTGTTTTACTTATGAATGAAGGACGTAGCATGGATAAGAAGGATGACCATTGGAGCGGGATCAAGCATGGAGGAGAAGGTGCGCGTGCGGGGAAGAACAATGGAGCTTCCAGTGATGATTTTCGCACATTGAAGCCACCATAATGGGAGTGGGAAGCCTTGGACGAAATATGCATGATGCCACTTTATAAAATTCGTCCATAGGCTAATATAGGTGCTGCGCCACCTTATTTTTGGGCCAGGCCCATGTAATTTCGAAATACCATATTTTAGGCTGTTTTTAGAGTCCGTATATATGGGGAAACTGACTTAGGGTCGGTTTCGGACCCCTCCTCCAAGGGGCCACGAAATTCCCTTCTATTTCCCCATATATACAGCCCTTAGGGCTTCGTTTTAGGGTTGGGTTTTGTTTAGATTACAAGTTTGCCATAGCAGCAACTTCGCGTTCTTCGTTTGTGTTCCACGACCAGACAAAGGCGTCACAGAACCCCACTTCATCAATAAAGTTTTCCTCTTATATTCGCAATATCCAGATTGCAATCTTAGTTTCTTGCTTGTTCTTTGTTTGCGTGCAGGAAATAGACCCTCGTGGTCAGGTTGATCGTGCTCCGGCGTGGTCAATAACCTCTCAGAGTTGGTTTAGCGATTGCTAAGGCGCGACGGCTCACACGTTCGTAGTCGGATCGTCAAAGTCTACTCCACCAAAAATGATAGCCACCATCTCATCGAAAGACAGGGACAACTTCGCCCCTATCACCAATGAAGCCACTATCTCACCAAAAGTAATACTCTATTATTACTTAGACTATTGTTCAAGATAATGAGTTTAGTTAATCAAATTACTAAAGCTCCCACTCAAATTGACATCCCTCGGGTCATCTGAGTGTCACATGATCCAAATTCACCAACTCAAGTCCAATCATTACGTGAGTTAAGTTGGCTTCATTGGTGATAGGGGCGAAGTTGTCCCTGTCTTTCGATGAGATGGTGGCTATCGTTTTTGGTGGAGTAGACTTTGACGATCCGACTACGAACGTGTGAGCCGTCGCGCCTTAGCAATCGCTAAACCAACTCTGAGAGGTTATTGACCACGCCGGAGCACGATCAACCTGACCACGAGGGTCTATTTCCTGCACGCAAACAAAGAACAAGCAAGAAACTAAGATTGCAATCTGGATATTGCGAATATAAGAGGAAACTTTATTGATGAAGTGGGGTTCTGTGACGCCTTTGTCTGGTCGTGGAACACAAACGAAGAACGCGAAGTTGCTGCTATGGCAAACTTGTAATCTAAACAAAACCCAACCCTAAAACGAAGCCCTAAGGGCTGTATATATGGGGGAATAGAAGGGAATTTCGTGGCCCCTTGGAGGAGGGGTCCGAAACCGACCCTAAGTCAGTTTCCCCATATATACGGACTCTAAAAACAGCCTAAAATATGGTATTTCGAAATTACATGGGCCTGGCCCAAAAATAAGGTGGCGCAGCACCTATATTAGCCTATGGACGAATTTTATAAAGTGGCATCATGCATATTTCGTCCAAGGCTTCCCGCTCCCATTATGGTGGCTTCAATGTGCGAAAATCATCACTGGAAGCTCCATTGTTCTTCCCCGCACGCGCATCTTCTCCTCCATGCTTGATCCCGCTCCAATGGTCATCCTTCTTATCCATGCTAGGTCCTTCATTCATAAGTAAAACAAAAGTATCCAATTTAGGCAGCATCATATGTTCATGAATATTAGAAGGATTTCCAAGAAACGAAAGTACCTGGTAATTCAATTGACGTGCGCGAGCTCTAGTAATTGGTCCTGTATGTATAGCAGTCGGGGTGGGTGTAACATTAGTAGGGATGTCCTCATCATCCTCCCCTTCTTGAACTGACGTCGTCCTCGACGGAAGCTCATCTTCCTCACCCAAATAAGGCTTCAAATCTGCAATGTTAAAAGTGGGGCTAACCCCAAACTCTGCAGGCAGCTCAAGTTTATATGCATTATCATTTACTTTCTCTAACACCTTAAAAGGACCATCAACACGTGGCATTAGCTTTGACTTGCGCAAATCAGGAAATCTATCCTTACGCAAATGTAACCAAACAAGATCTCCAGGTGCAAAGACAACATGTTTTCTACCCTTATCTCCAGCAAGTTTGTATTTAGCATTCATATGCTCAATGTTTTCCTTAGTTAACTCATGAATCTTTAATATCAATTCAGCACGTTCTTTAGCATCAAAATTAACCTTCTCCGAAGACGGAAGAGGCAACAAATCAATAGGTGCACGAGGTAAGAAACCATACACAACTTCAAAAGGGCACATCTTAGTGGTAGAATGTAGCGAACGATTATAAGCAAATTCAATATGAGGCAAGCATTCTTCCCACATTTTCAGGTTATTCTTCAAAACAGCCCTAAGCATAGTAGACAATGATCTATTGACTACTTCAGTTTGGCCGTCAGTTTGGGGGTGACATGTAGTACTAAAAAGCAGTTTAGTCCCCAATTTAGCCCATAAACATCTCCAAAAGTGGCTAAGAAATTTAGCATCACGATCGGAAACAATTGTATTTGGCACACCATGCAACCGAATAATTTCACGAAAGAACAAATCAGCAACATGAGCAGCATCATCACTTTTATGACATGGTATAAAGTGTGCCATTTTAGAAAATCTATCCACGACAACAAATATGCTATCCCTCCCCTTCTTTGTTCGAGGTAAACCTAAAACAAAGTCCATAGATATATCCTCCCAAGGAACACTAGGTACAGGTAAAGGCATATATAAACCATGAGGATTGAGTCGTGACTTAGCTTTTTGACATGTAGTGCAGCGAGCAACAAAACGCTCAACATCCCGTCTCATCTTTGGCCAAAAGAAATGTGTAGCAAGTACGTCCTCCGTCTTCTTCACGCCAAAGTGTCCCATTAATCCTCCTCCGTGCGCCTCCTGTAACAACAAAAGACGAACGGAGCTAGCTGGAATGCATAGCTTGTTAGCACGAAACACAAATCCATTATTAATAACGAACTTGTTCCATGTTCTCCCTTCTTTACAATTCTGCAACACGTCTCTAAATTCAGCATCATGCACATATTGATCTTTGATGGTCTCCAAACCAAATATTTTAAAGTCAAGTTGTGAAAGCATAGTATAACGACGAGACAAAGCATCAGCAATAACATTATCTTTACCCTTCTTGTGTTTAATGACATAAGGGAAAGTCTCAATGAATTCAACCCATTTAGCATGTCTACGGTTCAGTTTTGCTTGACTTTTAATATGTTTCAAAGATTCATGATCAGAATGTATAACAAATTCTTTGGGCCATAAATAATGTTGCCATGTTTCCAAAGTCCGAACAAGAGCATATAATTCCTTATCATAAGTAGAATAATTCAGACTAGGCCCACTTAATTTTTCAGAAAAGTACGCAACAGGTTTACCATCTTGTAGTAACACACCTCCTAACCCAATTCCACTAGCATCACATTCAAGCTCGAAAGTCTTATTAAAATCAGGAAGTTGGAGTAAAGGAGCATGTGTTAACTTATCTTTCAAGACCGTGAAGGCTTCTTCCTGTGCGGTACCCCAAGAAAAAGGCACGTCCTTCTTTGTAAGCTCATTGAGAGGCGCAGCAATGGTGCTGAAATCTCTCACAAAACGCCTATAGAAACCAGCGAGGCCAAGAAAACTCCTTACTTGGGTGACCGTTTTGGGCTGCGGCCAACTCTCAATAGCTTCAATCTTGGCTGTATCAACTTCAATTCCCTGTGGAGTAACAACATAGCCAAGAAAAGATACTCGGTCGGTGCAAAAGGTGCACTTCCCAAGGTTACCAAACAAACGTGCATCACGTAGCGCAGTAAAAACAACACGTAAATGTTCCAAATGTTCCTCCAAAGATCTACTAAAAATCAATATATCATCAAAATAGACTACCACAAATCGTCCAATGAAAGCACGTAAAACCTCGTTCATTAATCTCATGAAAGTGCTAGGTGCATTAGTTAACCCAAAAGGCATGACTAGCCACTCATATAATCCAAACTTAGTTTTAAATGCTGTTTTCCATTCATCGCCCAATTTCATACGAATTTGATGGTATCCACTACGCAAATCAACTTTGGAGAAAATTGTAGAGCCACTTAATTCATCAAGCATATCATCTAGTCTAGGAATAGGATGACGATAACGAATAGTAATATTATTAATGCCTCTACAATCCACACACATGCGCGATGTACCATCCTTTTTAGGCACTAGAATAATAGGAACAGCACAAGGACTAAGGGATTCACGTATATAACCTTTGTCAAGCAGCTCCTGTACTTGACGCATAATCTCCTTTGTCTCCTCTGGATTGGTACGGTAGGGCGCACGGTTGGGTAGGGATGCACCGGGAATTAAGTCAATCTGATGCTCAATCCCGCGAATAGGCGGTAATCCCGATGGCACGTCTTGTGGAAAGACATCAGCGAACTCCTGCAAAATGTTAATGACAGCAGGAGGCAAAGAGGGAGGCATGTCCTCGAATGAAAATAATACCTCTTTACATACAAAAGCATAGCAAACATATGTAGCAACATCCAAATCATTAATATCAGATTTAGTAGCAAGTAAACATCCACTCTTCAATTTTATTTCGGATGCAACAGTAGATGATGGTTTATTATGCTTATGGTGTTGCTCAAATTCCTGTGCTACAATCTGATTTTCACTCTTATTTTTCTCCTGTTTTGCTTTACTAGCTCTAGCAATGTCATCTTTCATAATATGTTCGGGAGACATAGGAAGCAAAGTGATATTATGATCCTTATGAACAAGAGTATACTGATTTGTCCTACCATGGTGTACAGAATTTTTATCAAACTGCCATGGTCTACCAAGTAAAACAGAACATGCTTGCATGGGTACCACATCACAATCCACATAATCAGAATATGTAGCAATGCTAAAATGCACACGAACAGTACGTGTTACCTTAACCTTGCCACTATTGTTGAACCATTGGATGTAATAAGGATGAGGATGTGGTCTGGTGGTTAGAGACAGCTTCTCCACCATCTCCATGCTAGCCAAGTTATTGCAACTCCCTCCATCGATGATGATGCGAACAGAACGCTCTTCCACAACTCCCTTTGTGTGGAACAAGTTGTGCCTGTAATTTTGCTCAGCGTGTGTAACCTGCACACTGAGAACACGTTGAGCAACTAAACTTTCATACCTGTCAGCGTAATCAGCAGCCATGTATTGTGTTTCTGGTTCTGCATCCTTGCCACCCTGTTCGTCACTGGCAATAAGTGCCAAAGTCTCCTCATCATAATCACTAGCGGACGCATATCCACCATCCTCAGTAACAATCATTACACGCTTGGAAGGGCATTCTCTCGCATAGTGACCTCCACCCTTGCAACGACGACATATAACCTCATGTGTTTGCCCTGTGGATGCAATAGATGAAGAAGAACTCTGTGCAGGCCCAGAAGGTGTGCTCTTCGCAGAGGGTGCAGTAGGAGCATGTTTCCTGGTATCGCGATTAGAGTTGGAGGTTGAAGGAGGTGGTGTTGCAGCAGGACGTGCGGAAGTAGAGGAGGTACGTGGCGTCCATGATGAAGTACGGCCTGCAAAATTAGTAGTTCTCGCCATTGCCTGTCGATCCTGCACTTCACGTTCAGCTTTGCAAGCAAGATGAAATAAACGAGTGATAGTGTTATACTCCTTATACTCTAGAATAGTCTGAATCTCTCTATTTAATCCACCCATAAAACGTGCAAGCATAGCTTCATTCTCCTCAACAATACCACATCTAATCATACCAGTTTGTAATGCCTGATAATATTCTTCTACAGAATTTTTTCCTTGTCTTAAACGCTGCAAATTTTGAAGCAATTCACGTTGATAATAAGGTGGTACCCAACGATTTCGCATAGCAGTTTTCAAAGCAGCCCAAGTAGTTGGAATATTATCAGGGTGTATTCTACAATGTTCTGACCACCAAACACAAGCAAAACTAGTGAATGAACAAACAGCAGCAGCAACACGTCGATCCTCTGGAAATTGTAAGCATGTAAAACGTTGTTCTGTTTCTAACTCCCATGTAAGATATATATCAGGAACATATCTACCCTCAAACGTCGGAATATTCAATTTAAGTTTAGGGAGATGGTCATGATCCCGTACCTGCGGGGGTGGTGCAGCCCTACAGTTACGGTTGTAGCCATGTTGTCGACCTGGTGCGTATGGTGGGGGTTGCCCCTGGGGCGGATCTGGAGCAACCTCTCCCTCATCATCGAAATCACCATCATAATCTTCAACCTGCTCAACGACAGTAGCCGCACGAGCCACCGAAGTAGCAGCAATATCAACAGTACCAGGATGTTGGGCGTGGCCGAGAGGCACACGTCGCGCTCGTCGTTCGAAAGGAATAGGAACTGCAGCTGGTGGAGGTAGACGGGCAAGCACCTCATTGAACTTGGCGTCCATCTTGGCATCGAATGTCTTCTCCAAACCATCTAGCTTCTCCATGGCCACTCCAAAGTTGTTCACGAAGTCCTGTACCTGCTCAGCCATCATTTGCTGAAATTTATCATAGAGCGCTTTGTTGGTCATGCTCTCCCAGTCGATCTCGTCATCGTGTGATCCTGGCATGGTTAGCAGAAATAGGAAACACACAATATGAAACCTACAGACTACTGGGACGTGGTGGTGGTGGTGGTGTGGCACAAATCCTTTAAGCGAATGTCAATTTCTTACCAGTTCTTACCCAGTAGCAGGCGGTGATCGGCAACCGTTGTAGCCAAAACTCTCAAAGCTTGGATAGAGCGATTGCCAGGTGGTGTCAAGCACACGGCGTAGAAGTATGTGGAGCTGGGATGGCTTATAATATGGTAGCAAAAAGGGTCAGCAATAATCAATTCAGAGATGCAAGGTTGAATAAACGCTCAACGACGGTACTGTGCTGGTCCTAGGCTAGACCGTGCTAGACACGCGAGCCTAAAACACCAACAAAAGCACGACGATACACGTAAGCAAGGGAAAAGCACACTCGGAATTTTTTTATTTTTTTTATTTTTTTTTCTTTTTTTTTTCGGCGCCTCTTTTTTTTCAAAAACTCACTACAATGGCGAGTGTCTCAAAACTCTTGCCACGTCGTATAAGCAAGATGGGCACGAATTTTTTCTTGTGGGCTATTTTTTTTTTCTGGAGCAATCCGGGGGCTGCGACGACCCAAAAATTTTGACAAAAATCACTATGATAGCAAGTGTCTCAAAACGCTCCGGGGAACCTAAAATCAAGATAGGGAAAAAATATTTTCGGCCGAATTTTTTTTGGGCCAAAACGTGCTCTGCAAAGCGTGCCAGACTCTTTTTTTTCGACACCTACGCAGGTAGCAAAACACGGATCCGAAATCAAAAGGATCTCGAAACAAAACCTAAAATGAACTGGACTTGGATTGGTGGAGGATTTGTGGTGGTATATATGGACACCAATGGATAGTGATGATGGATGATGAGATATGGCAGCGGCGATGATGGTGGTGGTATATGGCAACTATGAAGACGATGCGGTGGCGACGTGACAACCTGTGAAAAGAACTCGAAACTCTAAAGGACTAGACACTAAGACCAGCAACTCGACACGACGATGTAACCGCCAATTCAACAAAGCAAAATACTGAAAAGACTATGCAAAGGCTCAGATTGGTTCGGATATGATGATCTAACCCTAATTTTTTTGTGTGGCTTTTTCGTGGACTAAAGGTATGAAGAACAGATGCGATCTAAACTACGAAAACTGGTAAAATCTCACCGAGCAACCTGGAAATCTGATACCACTTGATAGGGGCGAAGTTTTCCCTGTCTTTCGATGAGATGGTGGCTATCGTTTTTGGTGGAGTAGACTTTGACGATCCGACTACGAACGTGTGAGCCGTCGCGCCTTAGCAATCGCTAAACCAACTCTGAGAGGTTATTGACCACGCCGGAGCACGATCAACCTGACCACGAGGGTCTATTTCCTGCACGCAAACGAAGAACAAGCAAGAAACTAAGATTGCAATCTGGATATTGCGAATATAAGAGGAAAACTTTATTGATGAAGTGGGGTTCTGTGACGCCTTTGTCTGGTCGTGGAACACAAACGAAGAACGCGAAGTTGCTGCTATGGCAAACTTGTAATCTAAACAAAACCCAACCCTAAAACGAAGCCCTAAGGGCTGTATATATGGGGAAATAGAAGGGAATTTCGTGGCCCCTTGGAGGAGGGGTCCGAAACCGACCCTAAGTCAGTTTCCCCATATATACGGACTCTAAAAACAGCCTAAAATATGGTATTTCGAAATTACATGGGCCTAGCCCAAAAATAAGGTGGCGCAGCACCTATATTAGCCTATGGACGAATTTTATAAAGTGGCATCATGCATATTTCGTCCAAGGCTTCCCGCTCCCATTATGGTGGCTTCAATGTGCGAAAATCATCACTGGAAGCTCCATTGTTCTTCCCCGCACGCGCACCTTCTCCTCCATGCTTGATCCCGCTCCAATGGTCATCCTTCTTATCCATGCTAGGTCCTTCATTCATAAGTAAAACAAAAGTATCCAATTTAGGCAGCATCATATGTTCATGAATATTAGAAGGATTTCCAAGAAACGAAAGTACCTGGTAATTCAATTGACGTGCGCGAGCTCTAGTAATTGGTCCTGTATGTATAGCAGTCGGGGTGGGTGTAACATTAGTAGGGATGTCCTCATCAGGTGTAAAGTGTGGAAAGTGGTGCTACGGTCACTACTTAGTGTTTAAGGCGATCTCATTTTCCGGTGTTTGTGATTGGGTGATCTTAGTAAATGTTATTATGTTTTGCCACTGAAGGACCTCTTCACCATACTTCTTCTCTTCCATGCCTAGCCAATTAAATAACCAGTGGCAAGCTAATGAGTACTTTGAATGTACTCGCAAGCAACCCATGTTGGAAAAAGGCAATAACTATGCATGATATAGCACTAAGTAGGTATTTTGCAGAAAGCTAATTTTGAATGCAATGACATGATCAAGTAAGAATGTAAGCATGCATCAACAGTTGGCAGATATCCATATGAACAAGTTATAGATATCATCATAAATAGGGGGTTGAGCATCTCATGTTCATTCATCACGTCAAGTCATCTGACTTATCTCAAGTATCATCTCTGTGTCATCCACACACACACACTCCAAGTTTGTGAAAAACATCGGACGCAGTTTAAGCAGGACCTCCAACTGTCCATGACCGTGGACACGACCGTTCGAATAGTTTTACACTCTGCAGAGGTTGTGCGTTTTACCCATAAGACATGGGGAACTTCCGTGTCATTCACGACTCGCGGTATATTACATACCCGAGGTAAGCACCGGAACAATGACTTTCCCATGGTGATACTAAACAAAGAGTCCACTCGTTGGTGCCATCCCTTGTGATATACATCACACATATCATCCATGAGGGCACGCAACGGTGTGCCCGGTGCTTGTAAAGACAATGCATGGCCTTCCACTCCAGGATGACCCCTTCTCGAGAGTGACCACTTCACTCTCGCCACCGGTAATGCGGGCTCCCTCCTAGCACCAACTATAGTAATCAACAAAGCCCCTTCCCATATAGGGGTAGAGTGGTCGCACATGTAAGGCTGGGACGGTCAGCAAATCTTAAAACTCTCCGTTTTCGAAGACACACCCTCAACTTGCTCCGGTACACCACTTTTTTATCAAGTGGTTGCCTAGCTCATGACCATCTCCCTCGGGCTTTAGTGGCACCCGACGAGGTTTTTGAAAAGTCTTTGAAAGCATTTCTTGGTTTCCATCACCATGCATAAACCCGATCCCACTTGTGTGGCATCTACTAGCAACCTAACTAGTCCTACCCGCACAACCCTCATAAGAATGGTAGGGTCATGCACGATGCACGTATCAATGGTAGAGTATCGAAGGCATCCCACTGAAGGGGGTACTACATCAACATGATCATCACTCAGAAATAATGTGCTATATGCCATGCAAAAAGAGGTTTCATAGTCATGGTCAAAGGGTTGCTTGCCTGGCTTATCCAAGTTTTCACGGTCTTCACATGCTTCTCGTCCACACTGAGGACTTCGTCTACTTCGTTAGCTTTTGCCGGAAACAATCGCAATAAGCAACACAACAAGCAAAAAATAAAAGTGCTCTATAAATAGGAGTTTATTTTTCTTGGACACCTCTGGTCACAAGAAAAATAACCAAGGAGGTTTCATAGGATGTGGATCAAGGGGGATTTGTGAACGGTGGAAACCGAGGCATTATTGATCCTATAGGAAATCTATAGAAAATATTTTGGTAAAAATGAGTGGATGCACTGAAAAAATAGGACAAAATTTAGAAACATTAGGGAAGTGGTTTCACTGGATTTGGAGCTGGCATGATTTCCTAGGGATTTTCAAAGTGGATCATACATGAAGAAATGGTCTAATATTTGTCACAGAAGAATAAGTGTAAGAAAAAATGTTCACCACTTAGTGTATGAATTTGGATACACCTAGGAACTTGAATAACTCCATTTGGAGTTCATAAGAATTCCCTAGGAATTTGCAAATTGGGGTTCTACATGGTTCAAAATCAAATTTCAATTTGAACTTAACAGAAAAGATTTATTGAAAAATGTACAATACACATATTTTGTTAGGTCAAGATTTTATAAGCTTGTAGGAATTTGAATCACCAAATTTGGAGTCCAAATGAATTTATTATGCATTTTGAACCCTTGTGATAAAAGAAAAGGAAAAACCCCTCACCTAAATGAGCCACGAGGCGTACTACGCGAGGAATGGCTACTGGGCTGGCCCAGTAGCACAGCTCTACCCGCGTAGCTGCCATGCCGGAGGCGTAGTTGGGGGAGTATGTCTCCCGCACAGGAATGCGAGTGGGGTAGTACCCGCCTCCACTTAACTGGGAGGGTGCCCAGGCCCTTGTAGCTGATGGGCAGGGCCCGCCCGTTGGGTCCACCTCCCTCCTCCCGCTCGAACAGGGGGGAGGAAGAGGAGACGGGGTCGAGCGCCAATCGGTACCCGCCTTGGTGGCTCTGGCCACCTCCGGTGGCTCTCCAGCCACCCGTGGGCTCGGGGCGACCTACCTCACCCTCTTGGGCGGTTATTGGCCCCGAGGACGGTCGAGGCCGAGCGTGGCTTCAGCTACGACGGAGGTGACCGATAGCGGCAACGGGCATGGTGTTGTAGCTACGGAGGGGAGGAAATGGTAAGCGGGGAGGGATTTGCGGCGGATATGGAGCATGTAAGCGGATTTCAAAGGAAGAAGCAGCGGCGGGCCTTGCCAATTTAATCGATGCCAAGGTAGCGCTATGGTGGCCACGGGGAACGAAGCAGAACTTGGGAGCTCAGGGGGCTTGGTGAGGGAGTCCTTGCGAGAGAGGGGAGCGTCAAGGGAAGCGAGAGGGAGCTCGGGGAGGAGCTGATATAGGGGGCGACGAGTTGAGGCTCAGGTGACCGTCAAGGGTCCTCGGGCACGAGGAGCATGTGCTCCTAAGCCCCTTTGGATGCATCCCAACATCGGGGGAGAGGCGTGGGAGGTCGAGAGGGCCTCCTTGGTGCATGTGTGCATCTTTCCGCTGCCGAACACGAGCTACCCGACAATGACAAGTAGCAGAGCGCCGGTTTTGCATGTTGGATGTGTGGTCACCACGTCAACGTATTTGCAGGGCACCTTTTTGGTCAGACAATGTTGTCTAGCACGCGAGGCATGCATGCAGGAAAGTATTGGTTAAGTTGCGAAGGAATTGGAGGCTCATCTAAGGGGAAGTTTGCATCAACAAATTGGAGGCTCATCTAAGGGGTTTGTAATGGAGGGCATAGGGGGTAAAAACTTGTCTAGTGGCCTTAGCTATGGAGGGACTACATATCCACCAATTTACATATCAGGGAGATAAATCTATATGGCACTTGTAGTACAAAGCTCCATTTGCTGCCAAAATGTAGGTTTAGATAAACTGCTCATATTTTCCACATGAGCATGCCACCTTTGGGTGAGGAAAGATGCATTAGCATATAGGTGATATGGAAAAAATTGGGCATTCTTATGAACAGAATAAGGGAGCAGAGGCCTTAGCATGGTAAAAAGAGAGAGAAAATGAGAGAGTTACCCCACAATAATTTATCAAAGGCCATGGCAAGGTTACGGGAGGTAAATTGGGGTTAAAATATACTGTGGTAAAAAGTTGGAGGCAAGGGGAATCTATTTGGGCCCACTTTGCTTGTCCACAAGCTCATGACTGAAGGTGTTTGATGTTGTCCTAGGGCATTTAGGGGTATCCAATGGCCCTGATATTTACCAGGGTCAAATGAAAAGTCTATTTGGTCATGATAGCAAGTTTTGAGCCCAAATGAAGAAAGTTAGTAACACAAACTTGGTAAACCCTAGAAATTAACAGAATGGGGTTTCTGTAGATCTAGGCATGCTAAACTAATCTCCTAAATTCTCACAAAGTTTGGGATCAATAGGAGATACTTCACAATGTAGAGTCGCTCAAATTTGGATCTGGACGGAGAGGGTTTTGGGATATTTTGCTGAACCAAAACAATTGGGATTGAGATGAAACTTCGCAAGATGACCACATATATCATATGTGACATGCTCGAATTCTCTTGGATTTATTCAACAATATTTCTTATAGAAATATTTCAAATGCTTGAAATAGGCAAAAATGGGTTTGAAGGGTTTTGTCCAATATTTTGAACTTGACCATGTGTATAAACTCTTATATATGGAGAATATATGTCCACTGAGTTTTCCTAAACTTTCTCAAATATTTTTAAACCATTTCTGGCCTTAAGGAAAAACCTTTAAATAAAATAAGATATTAATCTTTAAAAATAATATTTTGTGTCTTTGGGAAGTCTTATATATAGAAGGTTTCAAATAATGTCTTTGGGGAAAAATGATCCACCCAATTTGAGTACTTGTAGTACAAATCTCAATTCAAGGGCTTTTGAAAACCTAATTTGAACAAATGCCTTTTGGCCAAGATAATATTTTATAAAAATAGTTTATTTACTATACACGTGGTAGAATCATTGGACAAGAGTGTAGATCAAGGAAAAAGGATTTTGAGAGTAGGAGGGAGTTTTATGAATATAGAGCACTAATAAGCAATCAAACAAACAAGCAATTTGCACATAAGTCAAGCATTCATAAGAACTCAAAAAAAATTAATTGGCCCTACTTTTTGAGTCATGTTAACTAGTCATGAGGCAAAACACAGTGTGTGACATGACTCCGTTGAAGAAGCCCAGTACAGAGTCCGAGCCGCCCTTGAAGTTTGCGGCGGATGACACGAAGCTGGTGGATTTTACTCTAGGCAACTCATCTAAACAGTTCACTATCGGGGCTAACATGGACCCCGCAAAGGAAAGCGCGCTCATCGAATTCATCCGTGAGAATCGGTACATCTTCGCATGGAAGCCATCTGACATGCTGGGGCCGAGAGAATTCGCTAAGCACCACCTTAATGTGGATCCTAAATTTAAGTTGATTAAGCAATTCCTCTGCCGTTTCAACGAGGAGCGGCGTAAAGCAATTGAGAAGAGGTAGCCTGGTTCTTGGCGGCAGGGTTCATCATGGAAGTATTTCACCCGGAGTAGTTAGCAAATCCGGTGCTGGTGCTCAAGAAGAACGACATGTGGCGTATGTGTATAGATTACACGGATCTTAACAAGGCTTGTCTAGTTGACCCGGTTGCTCTCCCTCGTATCAATCAGATTATTGATGCAACGGCGGGTTGTGAGAGTTTATGCTTCCTGGACGCCTATTCAGGTTATCACCAGATCAAGATGGTAGTTAAAGACCAAGAGAAGACGTCATTTATAACACCTTTTGGGGCTTTCTGCTATGTGTCTATGCCGATGGGCTCAAGAGTGCACATGCGAGTTACCAACGTTGTGTGCAGAATTGCCTTCACGGTAAGATTGGGCGCAATGTTCATGCTTATGTGGATGACATTGTGGTTAAGTCAAGGAAGAAGGAGACGTTGCTCGATGAACTGAAGGAGACGTTTGATAACTTACAGGTCTACAATATGATGCTTAACCCGACTAAGTGTGTTTTTGGAGTTCCTGCAAGTAAACTTTTGGGTTTCTTGGTTTCGGAGCGAGGGATCGAGGCCAACCCGGACAAAAAAGGCCATCACGTCACTGGCTAAGCCGGCGAGCGTCAATGATGTGCAACGCTTGGAGGGTCGTATTGCCGCTTCATCAGCCACCTTGGTGAGAAGGCTATTCCTCTGTACTAGATGATGAAAAAGATAGATGACTTTGTCTGGAGTAAGGATGCAGATGAAGCTCTTGAAGCGCTCAAGAAGCAGTTGGTTGAGCCGCCGGTCTTGGCTCCTCCGACCGAGGAAGAACCCTTGCTCCTTTACGTGGTGGCTAACAATAGGGCGGTCAGTGTCACGATTGTGGTAGAGCGCAAGGAGGCAGGGAAAGAGTAGCCGGTCTAGAGGCCGGTTTACTATGTCAGTGAGGTTCTTATAGAGTCCAATCAAAGGTACCCACATTGGCAAAAACTAATATACGGGGTGTTCGTTGCAAATCGCAAGTTGAAGCATTATTTCGTCGTACACGAGATCACGGTGGTTAGCTTTGCTCCTTTGGGTTATATAATTCAGAACTGGGAGGCCATAGGCAGAATTGCTAAGTGGGCGCTCGAGTTTGGGCGTCTGAATTTGATGTATATGCCTTGCATAGCCGTGAAGTCTCAGGCATTGGTGGATTTCATAAATGACTGGACGGAGTGTCAGTCGGAGGAGGAGAAGCTGGACAACACGTATTGGACAATTCACTTTGATGGGTCCAGACAGTTGGACGGATCGGGGGCTGGAGTTGTCTTAGCTTCCCCCAAAGGTGGTAAGTTCTGTTACGAGCTAAGGCTGATGTTTCCTTGTACGAACAATGCACCTGAATACGAAGCTTTGCTTCATGGACTTCGTGTGGCAAAGGAGATGAACCTGAGCCGAGTTAGATGCCTTGGCGACTCAGATCTTGTGGCACAACAAGTTTCTGGCACGTGGGACTCCAAGGACCCGCGGATGGCGGCTTATCGACAGGAGGTGGATATCGTCGCTGGTCATTTCAAGGGTTATCAAGTGGATCATATTGATCGTCGCAAGAATGAGGCGGCTGATGCATTGTCAAGACTGGGCTCTCAGCGTAAGCCGATGCCGCCTAATGTTTTCTTGGACGTAATTTATCACCCGTCTGTTAAGCTACCTTCAGAGGAGGATCTGGCTATACCTGACCTGAAAGGGCAGCTAGTGGCGGCTTTACAAGCTATTCCAGACTGGACGCTATCGTACATGGCATACTTGACCCGAGGTGAGTTGCCCAAGGATGAGACTCTGGCACGGGAAATTATGAGGCGCTCTAAATCCATGACCATCATTAATGGTGAGTTCCATAAGTGCAGCATTACCGACATTTTCTAGCATTGTGTTTCTCCAGAAGAGGGCCGGGAAATTCTATATGAAATACACGCCGGTGATTGCGTACATCACGCCGGCTCAAAGTTGTTGGTGGCTAAGGCTTTCCGGCATGGCTTCTTCTGGCTGACGGCTCATAAAGACGCGGAGGATTTGGTCGCCAAGTGTGACGGGTGTCAGAAGTTCGGAAGACGTGCTCATGTACCGGCTCAGGAATTACGGATGATTCTGATCACTTGGATGTTCACAGTCTGGGGGCTTGATATGGTCAGACCTTTCAAAAGGTCTAAGGATAAGAAGACCCACCTCTTTGTGGCGGTGGACAAGTTTACCAAGTGGGTGGAGGCTGAGACGGTTAGTAAATGTGATGCAGCCATGGCGGTTCAGTTTGTCAAAAAATTGATCTACGAATTTGGATACCCTCATATCATCAACATGGACAACGAAACAAATTTATCCAACGGGGCCATGAAGGTGTCCTGTGAAAGCGAGCACATCCGGCTTGATGTTGTTAGGAAATAAGCAACTTGTATTTCCAGGAAGCCAAAGGCTAGTATATATACATGTACAGGTTTGGAATATATGCAGCAAACCCCTTATACAATAGGGTAAATACAAGAAGGTCATATGACTATATATATATAACTCTAACACCCCCCTCAAACTCATGGTGGATGAACAACATTGAGTTTGGAGAGATAGAAGCCATGCTGCGCTCTAGTCTGGGCCTTCGTCAGAAAATCCGCCAACTGTAACTCGGAAGGCACATACTGAAGAGCAATAACCTGATCCTACACACCAGCGCGCACATAGAAAATCAACACCAATATGCTTGGTGAGCTCATGCTTCACAGGATCACGTGCAATGCTAATAGCACATATACTGTCGCATAAAAGCAGGGTAGGTGTATTGACAGAAACACCAAAATCCTGAAGTAACCACCGTAACCAAGTCACCTTTGCCGTCAAAAGAGCCATAGCTCGTAACTCAGCCTCTGCACTCAAATGGGAAACTATAGTCTATTTCTTCGTCTTCCAGGCAATGAGAGAACCACCAAGAAAAACACAGTAAGCAGAAAGTGAACAGTGATCAGAAGGATCGCTATCCCACGTAGCATCCGAATAGTCCTGAAGCTGTAAAGAACTAGAGCTAGGAAAGAATAGACGATGAGAGATCATGCCCCGAAGATACCGGAGAACGTGATGGAGGTGACTATAGTGAACTGAAGTGGGATCAGAGACAAAGTAACTCAGAATATGAATCGGATAAGAGATATCTAGACGAGTGACAACTAGATAGACAAGACTCCCAACAATATGACGATAACGCGTCGGATCAGGCAAGGGGTCACCATCAGTATCATGGAGGTGAACATTGAGCTCCATGGGAGTCTCAACAGTGCGCTCATCAGTAAGAGCAGCATGAGCAAGAAGATCTTGTATATACTTTTCCTGAGATATAAAAAAGCCATCAGAGGTAGAATAGACTTCAATCCCAAGAAAGTAACAAAGAGAAGAAGAAGAGTCTGTCCACGAGTTGAAAGGTGGATAAACAATGCTGGATCATGATCACTCGCTGAAAAACCAGCAGAAGTCACCACAGAAGCAAAACGCTCAAACCAGGCACGAGGGGCTTGCTTAAGGCCATAGAGAGAGCGACAAAGACGACAAACCATGCCATCAGGAACAGAATACCCAGGTGGTGGTTGCATGTAGACCTCCTCACGCAGCTCACCATTAATAAAAACATTCTTAACATCAAGCTGAGATACAGACTAGTGGCGTGCAGAGGCTATGGCAAGAGTGTATGAATAGTGGTCATATGGGGCCAGAGGAGCAAAAGTCTCGTCGTAATCATGACCATGCTCCTGCTGAAAGCCACGAGCCACAAGACGAGAACGCTTAAGAGAACCATCAGAGCGAGTCTTAACCTTGTAGACCCACTTACAAGTGATGGGACAAACACCTGGAGGAAGAGAAACAAGATCCCATGTACCGGTGCGTTCAAGAGAAGCAATCTCCTCTGCCATCGCAAACTGCCATTCAGGATGAACACCAGCCTAGCAATAAGTAGTCGGCTCAAGAACAGCAGCAACATCGATTGAAAAACCATAGCGATTAATAGGTGGAAGCGGACGAGAACGCAAGCCATAGATAGGCTGAGACAAGGAGGAGGGCACATCAGTAGATGCATCCAAAGTACACGATCGACGAGTATAATACTGAGAGAAAGAATACGAGGTGGAATCGTCGAGGGAGAGGCAGGGGGTGGAGAAGAAGAAGGCACCGGGGATGAAGGTGTAGAATCCAGTGACATGCGAGATGAGGAAACCGTGGGAGACGGTGGTGGCAAATCATCGGGAATAGGTGGGGAAGCAGAGTTAGTAGGATGAATAGACAAAAGCTCGGTGGGGGTGATAGGTGTGTCAGGAAGAATGAGGAAAGATATATCCTCCACGGAAAAACTCGAGGAAGATGGATGCGGATAGAAAGGACGAGACTCATCGAAAGTCACATCCTGAGAAATGCGCATCCGCCGACCAATAGGATCCCAACAACGATAGCCCTTATGCTCATCACTATCACCTAAGAAGACACACTCAACTGACTGAGCGGATAGTTTGGTGCGTTCGCGAGGGGCAAGAAGAACATAGCAAACACAACCGAACAAACGAAGCATCGAATAATCAGGAGAACAATCAAAAAGATGCTCAAAAGGAACACCACCCTGTAGAGCAGCGGAAGGCTAGACATTGATGATATAGGTGGAGGTAGAGATGGACTCAGCCCCAAAAGTGATGCGGGAGAGAGGCGGCGATCATCAATGCATGAGCCGTCTCAAGAAGGTGACGATGCTGACGTTCAGCCACACCATTCTGAGCATGAGCACCAGGGAAAGAGAACTGAGAAAGAGTCCCTTGCTCAGCAAGAACACCACACAACATCTTGGAAATATACTCGCCAGTAGAGTCGGCATGAAACACACGAATAGGAGAAGAGAACTGAGTGTGAACCATGGCAGCAAAACACTTATATATGGATAGAACTTCACTATGAGAAGTCATAAAATAGAGCCACATGTATCGAGAGAAATCATCTATAAAAATAATATAGTATCGATGAACCCTTTCGAAGTGAAGGGAGATGGACCGCATACATCAGAGTGGACTAAATCAAAAGGACATTGGGACACTGACTCACTAGTAGGATACAGTAACTGAATCTGTTTGCCAAGCCGACAACCCTGACACTCCAAAGAGACATCCCCTGAGACAGACCCCAGAAGGCCTCGACGAACTAATGACGACAAACGAGAACCACAAAGATGACCAAGTCGATGATGCCACTGCTGGAAGGAGCTGGTAGCCGAAGCGACAAAAGTAGATGGACTGGCGATAGTGTTGGCAGCGGAAGGAACATGCGGCCAGTCAAGCTCCAAAAGACCCTGAGAGTCACGACGGCAAGGGCCATCCCCAACCAAAGTGTGCGTTCGACGATCCTGGACAGAACAAGAGTCAACATCAAGGATGACACGACAACCAAAATTAGTAAGTTGGCCAGCAGAAAAAAGATTCATGGTAAGTCGAGGAACATGAGCAACATCAGGAACATAATAAGAAGTTGTGGTAAGATTGCCTCGACTAGCAACAGAAAGAGGAGTACCATCGGCAGTGAGTACATGAACAGGAAAATCAAGAGATTTAAGAGAAGACAAACTGGAAGAATGAGAAGACATATGAAAAGAAGCTCTAGAGTACAGAACCCACGAGGATGTACTTGACTGTGTAGAGGGTAGTTGCTCAGTGCGCATCAGTCACAGAACCTGCAGTACCCGTTGAAGAAGAACCTGAAGCGGCAAGCAGACGCTTAAGTCGTAGAATATCCTTCTCAGTGAAAGCGGTGGCTAAAGATGGCGAAGAAGTCCCTAAAGCTGATGATCGCGCCTTACGCAGGTACTTCTTCTTTTGGAAGCACTGAGACTCAACATGACCATCCATATTGTAGTAGCCGCAGTGAGGACGAGGCCGACCCTGACCGCCCACAGGAGTAGGCAAGAGCGGAGGAGCGCTGGGGCGGGAAGGAGTCGGTGAAGTAGGCGACTGAGCATGTACTCGAGAAGCGAGCACAGAAGGAACCTCAAGTAAACCATTACCACGTAAGGGAGTCTCCTCAGCACGAATCTCAGAAAGCGCCTCCATGAGGGAGATGCGACCACGAGCAAATAACTAAGCACGCCGGGGCTCAAACTCCTTACGGAGCCGAGACAAGAACTCGTAGACACGGTGAAACTCCAAATCAGCCCGCACAGCCTGGCAACACTGACGAGTACGACAACCAACAGTGCGGAGAGAATCAAGCTGATGCTAGATGGAAGAACTCTGTGCATAAAAATCATCAACACTGGAGTCACCCTGCTGAAGAGCATGTTCCTGCCAAACCACAGACAGATATAAGGCATCACCAGAGGGCTGAGAGTGCTGACGGAGACGGGTCCACATCTCAGATATGGTAGGGAGCCCCAAGAACTCAGAGGCAAACTGAGGCAGAACACTAGCAGTGAGAACAGTTACTGCACGAGCATCCTCATCGAGCCACTGAGTGTAAGTAGAAAGAGGCTCATGATAAATCTGAAGAGCCTCCTCATAAGTCGAAACCTGCTCATCATAAGCATGGACGACAACGACATCTGCAAGCTTAGCTAAATCCTGCGCAGCCTGATCAACATCAGCAGCAAGAACCGATGGCGTCGGTGGAGTAGGGGCCACAGGTGGAACCGGACACGGCGGACAACGGATCTCGCCAGAGAGAACACCCCTTAGACGTATGCCACGCATGTGAATACGCATGAAGCCAGCGAACTCAGTGTAGTTAGTGCCATCAAAAGTAACCGGACAACGAGGAACGACAACATAGGCCGATGGTGCTGACATTTTTTTTGTCAACAGCAATATGCCAGAGGGGACACAACCAGGGCCAGGCCTCCCAGCGGCACGATGCAAACCAGCAGTAGTGCAAGGAGCAGGCGAGGATCCAGGCCGAGGCAGAGAGCTGGGCGGCTTCAATTGAGAAAAGGAGCTGCAGAGCCTAGCAGCGGACGAAGCGGTGTGAGGCACTCGGTGGACGGGAGACCAGCAGCGGGTTGGGAGCTGGGAGACCAGTAGCGATGCGAGGCGCTCGACGAACGGGAGACCAGTAGGGCACGAGGCGCTCGGCGGCGGGAGAGCAGTAGTGAGACGGGAGACTAGCAGTAGATCGGGAGACCAGAAGCGGCGCAACATGCTCGGTCGAGGCGCTCGGTGGACGGGAGACCAGCAGGGCGCGAGGCGCTTGGGAACAGGCGAGGCGTGGTTGGGGTGATTCGATCTGCACGTGCCTCGGGCGCTCGGGCAGAAAATAAAGTGCTGGCGGAGATTAGATCGAGAGGACAAGATCTGATCGGGACTCTGACCAGCAGGTGGAGCGGACGGGCGGACTTCAACAGGGACCGCCGCCGGCGGGGAAAGAAAGTGGATCGAAGAAGCACGAGTTGCGCGTGCATACGGAAGAAAATAACCTAGGCTCTAATACCATGTTAGGAAATATGCAACTTGTCTTTCTAGGAGGCCAAAGGCTAGTATATATACATGTACGGGTGTGGAATATATGCAAGAAACCGCTTATACGATAGGGTAAATACAAGAAGGTCACATGACTATATATATATATAACTCTAACAGATGTTTCAACTGTTGCTCATCTACAATCCAACGGTCAGATGGAGCGATCTAACCCGAAAGTCTTGAGAGGTATCAAGCCCCGACTTATGGTTCCTTTGCAGAGAATGCCAGGCTGTTGGGTTGAGGAGCTACCTTCCGTCCTCCGGACCATCAATCCTGTGCCTAACAGGTCGACATGTTACACGCCTTTTTTCATGGTTTACGGTCCGAAGGTCGTGTTACCAAGCTACATACGTCATGATTCACCACGGGTGGCGGCTTACATGGAAGCTGACAATGAAACGGCGCATCAGGATGCGTTGGATGCTCTGGACGAAGCTCGCGATCTTGGAGCATCTCGGTTGGCGATTTATCAACAAGACCTACGTCGCTACCATAGCTGCAGGGTCAAGACCCGGATGTTCCAAGAAGGCGACTTGGTGCTACGTTTGATTCAAGATCAGACGGATGCACACAAGTATCTCCCCATGGGAAGGACCTTTAGTTGTTAGCAGAAATCTGAACAATGGGTCATATTATCTCATTGACGTACAGGACGAGACACGTACCTCTAGACAGGAGACTCACCGGCCGTGGAACATCGCTCATCTGCGGCTTTACTATACTTGAGTCATCGACTCCCATCTTTGTACATACATACTTCATTGTATATATATTTCTCATATAATAAAGTTGGCATCCCTGCAAGTCGGGGCCTCTGCCGTTTTTCTTTTTGCATTACAGATTTGTGCATAAGATGAACACTTCTAAACGGTCACTTGGGGGCTTCCAACCCATCGGGTTTAGCTCGCTCACCCTCATGATCGGCTCTTTAGACAAAACAACAGCATTGTACGGCGGCTGACAGGACGGTGACTTACAAGTTGGCGATCCACAAGATGGCGACTTACAAGATGGCGATCCATAGGACGGTAATTTACAGGTTGGCGATCCACAAGACGATGGCTTACAAGTGGCGCACAAGTTGATATCATCGACAAGGTCGTTTGGGGGATTTGAACCCATCGGGTTAAGCTTCAACCCTCTCGATCAGGCTTTTCAACCATTGTAAGGCGGGTCGGGGACCCAAATTCTGACTCCATCAGACCAAATCATTAGGGGTGCAGCGACTTATACACTTACCCCCTTTTGATGGCCTCTCCAACAGATGACCCACCGAACTATTACCAGTTAATAACCGCTTAGAGACACTATCTGACCAACGGTGAGCACTGGTTAATCTCACTAGGAGACCCTGAGCACCGGTTAAGGTTCAAACGACAGAGATTGTCACGTGAGAGGGGGTTTCTAGGCCATTGGGATACTCATGCCCTGCTGTGTATCTTGCTGGGACGCCGCACTCATCAATCCTCGCCTGCAAACTAAGCATTGTTTGAGTTCAAGTAGCGAGTTCACTTGGCGGAACCAGCATTTGTGTCTCCTTCTGGGGCACTGCGCTCTTCAATCTCGCCTGGAAATCGAGCACTGTTTGAGTTCAAGCAGCAATTCCACTTAGCGGAACCGATAGATGTGTCTCTTCCTGGTTCATTGCGCTCTTATCAGTTAATCTCGCCTAGAGACCCCAAGCCGCTCAAAGGAGTTGACCTCACTCTCGTTAGAGACCCTACACTGATATGAGTTCAAGTAGCGTGTCCAGCCAAGAAGAACCATCATATAAGTTTTGGGAAAACAGCAAGGAAATCAAGAATACCATACATTGCATCATGCATTCCATCATACATTACATCATGCATTGCATCATATTCACATATCATGTCGGTTCATCAAACCGGGTCAGAGCAAGATTAGAAAGAAGAAGCAAGGTTCTACAGATGCTAACATATCTGGGTTATGCTTTTTTAAGCCGCCCTTACAAACGCTGCAGACTATTCTATCTTGTTTTTGCAGGTTTTCTCTAATAAGATGACTTGCTGTTAAGTATGTTGAAAGACATTATGAGAAGAATGCCAGACAGATACAAAGTGCAGAAGATGATTCTAAAGTCATGGGTGCATGATGGCTGAGGTAATCAAGTTTCTACTAGGCCTATTACATGGCTCTCCAGGAGCTCAAAAGACGAAGGATTCAAAGTTTTTCACGCTTCCACATCTCGTGGCTCAGCTGGTCGGGTTACATTCAGTCAAGAACAACCAAGTTTTAATTCGACGGCGGGTCATCTTGCGCCGGGTCTTCGTGATCTTCAATCTGAAGATTATCCACATCCCAGTTGCAGTTTAATAAAGCTTCAAACTGAGCGTCGTCGAAAAGAGGAGACGGGTCAACTTCAAGGGCAAAGTTGGGCAGCGCAGCCGTTGGTTGTTCTCATCATTAGCCGCCTGGTAGGGGGTAAGATCCGTCTCATCAACAAGTATGGAGGCAAGTCTCCTAGAGGCCTTGATGCATTTGGTGTAATCCGCTTCAGTAAAGTCTGAGCCGTCATCCTTCTTGGAGGGGAAGCCGTTGATCATTTGTTCGGCGGTTAACTCAGGAGCAAAGGCCAGAGACCGAATTAGCGCAGCTATGGCCCCTCTCCTGGTGGATGATCGCCTCATTTCGTCCACCTATTTGGGAAAAGTTTACAAGACTTCTATAACACCCTTCATAAATTTGGGAACATATGTGGCCGTAATCATGGCCTTGATGGTATAGAGGGATCCACTATAGAGTTGCTCAGTCAAAGTATATACTGCCTTCAATTTCATCAGACTATCAGAGGATAGCTGGCGGCTCCTCTCGCCTTCAAGGAAAGCTTCAAAGTGATAAGCTGCCTGGCAGGAATTTTTTCCACAAGAAAATGTTTTTAAGCCGTACATACTTACCAAAGATAGCGGCAGTCATCTTGGATATGTGGTCTTTGAGAGTCTTCAGCTCTACTGATGCAAGTTTGAGTTGTTACCTAGTATCGCTTGCATGCTTGGACAAGGCAGCTTGCTCAGATTCGACAGTCTTGTTATACGTGGTAAAGTCGACCTGGAGTTTCTCAAGTTGTTTACCAGCCACCCGTAATTTCTCTTCTGCTGTGTCTCGGGGGCAGTCTGTTGAGTGGTCTAGTTTTCCCTTAAGCCAGCATGTTTAGACTCAACCGCATCTAATGCCTCTTGCATTATACAAGTAAAAGATTATAAAGGTTAAGTCGCCAGGATAGAATTATTTTTGATGCAAGTCCCAAGAAGATTGCAAGCAATATACTTGGCACTTGGGGGCTAATATCTGTGTTTTCTTTGCAAGTCTATGATGAACTTCCGGCTCATCATTGTTATAATAACCGGGACTTGGGGGCTACGCCGGACAAACTTCTCAAACATGAAACCTCTGACTCATCATTGTTATAATGATCCGGACTTGGGGGCTACACTTGGATCTAAGATTTAACATAAATACTGGCTTATATGCAATTTAATCCAGTACTTGGGGGCTACAGGTTAAAGTTCTCTACAGCATGTCGAAGGTTTGGAAGACCCGGTCTATTATTTGCAATATTACACCTGTTCTTGGGGGCTACATAAGGGTATAAGAGAAATGTAGAAGATAAAAGATACCTCATCTTTTTTTCTTCATCAATGATAGAGGCGAAGTTGTCCCTGTCTTTCGATGACATGGTGGCTATCGTTTTTGGTGGAGTAGACTTTGACGATCCGACTACGAACGTGTGAGCCGTCGCGCCTTAGCAATCGCTAAACCAACTCTGAGAGGTTATTGACCATGCCGGAGCACGATCAACCTGACCACGAGGGTCTATTTCCTGCACGCAAACGAAGAACAAGCAAGAAACTAAGATTGCAATCTGGATATTGCGAATATAAGAGGAAAACTTTATTGATGAAGTGGGGTTCTGTGACGCCTTTGTCTGGTCGTGGAACACAAACGAAGAACGCGAAGTTGCTGCTATGGCAAACTTGTAATCTAAACAAAACCCAACCCTAAAACGAAGCCCTAAGGGCTGTATATATGGGGGAATAGAAGGGAATTTCGTGGCCCCTTGGGGAGGGGTCCGAAACCGACCCTAAGTCAGTTTCCCCATATATACGGAATCTAAAAACAGCCTATAATATGGTATTTCGAAATTACATGGGCCTGGCCCAAAAATAAGGTGGCGCAGCACCTATATTAGCCTATGGACGAATTTTATAAAGTGGCATCATGCATATTTCGTCCAAGGTTTCCCGCTCCCATTATGGTGGCTTCAATGTGCGAAAATCATCACTGGAAGCTCCATTGTTCTTCCCCGCACGCGCACCTTCTCCTCCATGCTTGATCCCGCTCCAATGGTCATCCTTCTTATCCATGCTAGGTCCTTCATTCATAAGTAAAACAAAAGTATCCAATTTAGGCAGCATCATATGTTCATGAATATTAGAAGGATTTCCAAGAAACGAAAGTACCTGGTAATTCAATTGACGTGCGCGAGCTCTAGTAATTGGTCCTGTATGTATAGCAGTCGGGGTGGGTGTAACATTAGTAGGGATGTCCTCATCATCGTCCCCTTCTTGAACTGACGTCGTCCTCGACGGAAGCTCATCTTCCTCACCCAAATAAGGCTTCAAATCTGCAATGTTAAAAGTGGGGCTAACCCCAAACTCTGCAGGCAGCTCAAGTTTATATGCATTATCATTTATTTTCTCTAACACCTTAAAAGGACCATCAGCACGTGGCATTAGCTTTGACTTGCGCAAATCAGGAAATCTATCCTTACGCAAATGTAACCAAACAAGATCTCCAGGTGCAAAGACAACATGTTTTCTACCCTTATCTCCAGCAAGTTTGTATTTAGCATTCATACGCTCAATGTTTTCCTTAGTTAACTCATGAATCTTTAATATCAATTCAGCACGTTCTTTAGCATCAAAATTAACCTTCTCCGAAGACGGAAGAGGCAACAAATCAATAGGTGCACGAGGTAAGAAACCATACACAACTTCAAAAGGGCACATCTTAGTGGTAGAATGTAGCGAACGATTATAAGCAAATTCAATATGAGCCAAGCATTCTTCCCACATTTTCAGGTTATTCTTCAAAACAGCCCTAAGCATAGTAGACAATGATCTATTGACTACTTCAGTTTGGCCATCAGTTTGGGGGTGACATGTAGTACTAAAAAGCAGTTTAGTCCCCAACTTAGCCCATAAACATCTCCAAAAGTGGCTAAGAAATTTAGCATCACGATCGGAAACAATTGTATTTGGCACACTGATAGGGGCGAAGTTGTCCCTGTCTTTCGATGAGATGGTGGCTATCATTTTTGGTGGAGTAGACTTTGACGATCCGACTACGAACGTGTGAGACGTCGCGCCTTAGCAATCGCTAAACCAACTCTGAGAGGTTATTGACCACGCCGGAGCACGATCAACCTGACCACGAGGGTCTATTTCCTGCACGCAAACGAAGAACAAGCAAGAAACTAAGATTGCAATCTGGATATTGCGAATAAAAGAGGAAAGCTTTATTGATGAGGTGGGGTTCTGTGACGCCTTTGTCTGGTCGTGGAACACAAACGAAGAACGCGAAGTTGCTGCTATGGCGAACTTGTAATCTAAACAAAACCCAAACCTAAAACGAAGCCCTAAGGGCTGTATATATGGGGGAATAGAAGGGAGTTTCGTGGCCCCTTGGAGGAGGGGTCCGAAACCGACCCTAAGTCAGTTTCCCCATACATACGGACTCTAAAAACAGCCTATAATATGGTATTTCGAAATTACATGGGCCTGGCCCAAAATTAAGGTGGCGCAGCACCTATATTAGCCTATGGACGAATTTTATAAAGTGGCATCATGCATATTTCGTCCAAAGCTTCCCACTCCCATTATGGTGGCTTCAATGTGCGAAAATCATCACTGGAAGCTCCATTGTTCTTCCCCGCGCGCGCACCTTCTCCTCCATGCTTGATCCCGCTCCAATGGTCATCCTTCTTATCCATGATAGGTCCTTCATTCATAAGTAAAACAAAAGTATCTAATTTAGGCAGCATCATATGTTCATGAATATTAGAAGGATTTCCAAGAAACGAAAGTACCTGGTAATTCAATTGACGTGCGCGAGCTCTAGTAATTGGTCCTGTATGTATAGCAGTCGGGGTGGGTGTAACATTAGTAGGGATGTCCTCATCATCCTCCCCTTCTTGAACTGAAGTCGTCCGCGACAGAAGCTCATCTTCCTCACCCAAATAAGGCTTCAAATCTGCAATGTTAAAAGTGGGGCTAACCCCAAACTCTGCAGGCAGCTCAAGTTTATATGCATTATCATTTATTTTCTCTAACACCTTAAAAGGACCATCAGCACGGGGCATTAGCTTTGACTTGCGCAAATCAGGAAATCTATCCTTACGCAAATGTAACCAAACAAGATCACCAGGTGCAAAGACAACATGTTTTCTACCCTTATCTCCAGCAAGTTTGTATTTAGCATTCATAACTCAATGTTTTCCTTCGTTAACTCATGCATCTTTAATATCAATTCAGCACGTTCTTTAGCATCAAAATTAACCTTCTCCGAAGATGGAAGAGGCAACAAATCAATAGGTGCACGAGGTAAGAAACCATACACAACTTGAAAAGGGCACATCTTAGTGGTAGAATGTAGCGAACGATTATAAGCAAATTCAATATGAGGCAAGCATTCTTCCCACATTTTCAGGTTATTCTTCAAAACAACCCTAAGCATAGTAGACAATGATCTATTGACTACTTCAGTTTGTCCATCAGTTTGGGGATGACATGTAGTACTAAAAAGTAGTTTAGTCCCCAACTTAGCCCATAAACATCTCCAAAAATGGCTAAGAAATTTAGCATCACGATCTGAAACAATTGTTTTTGGTACACCATGCAATCGAATAATTTCACGAAAGAACAAATCAGCAACATGAGCAGCATCATCACTTTTATTACATGGTATAAAGTGTGCCATTTTGGAAAATCTATCCACGACAACAAATATGCTATCCCTCCCCTTCTTTGTTCGAGGTAAACCTAAAACAAAGTCCATAGATATATCCTCCCAAGGAACACTAGGTACAGGCAAAGGCATATATAAACCATGAGCATTGAGTCGTGACTTAGCTTTTTGACATGTAGTGCAGCGAGCAACAAAACGCTCAACATCCCGTCTCATCTTTGGCCAAAAGAAATGTGTAGAAAGTACGTCCTCCGTCTTCTTCACGCCAAAGTGTCCCATTAATCCTCCTCCGTGCGCCTCCTGTAACAACAAAAGACGAACGGAGCTAGCTGGAATGCATAGCTTGTTAGCACGGAACACAAATCCATCATTAATAACGAACTTGTTCCATGTTCTCCCTTCTTTACAATTCTGCAACACGTCTCTAAATTCAGCATCATGCACATATTGATCTTTGATGGTCTCCAAACCAAATATTTTAAAGTCAAGTTGTGAAAGCATAGTATAACGACGAGACAAAGCATCAGCAATAACATTGTCTTTACCCTTCTTGTGTTTAATGACATAAGGGAAAGTCTCAATGAATTCAACCCATTTAGCATGTCTACAGTTCAGTTTTGCTTGACTTTTAATATGTTTCAAAGATTCATGATCAGAATGTATAACAAATTCTTTGGGCCATAAATAATGTTGCCATGTTTCCAAAGTCCGAACAAGAGCATATAATTCCTTATCATAAGTAGAATAATTCAGACTAGGCCCACTTAATTTTTCAGAAAAGTACGCAACAGGTTTACCATCTTGTAATAACACACCTCCTAACCCAATACCACTAGCATCACATTCAAGCTCGAAAGTCTTATTAAAATCAGGAAGTTGGAGTAAAGGAGCATGTGTTAACTTATCTTTCAAGACCGTGAAGGCTTCTTCCTGTGCGGTACCCCAAGAAAAAGGCACGTCCTTCTTTGTAAGCTCATTGAGAGGCGCAGCAATGGTGCTGAAATCTCTGACAAAACGCCTATAGAAACCAGCGAGGCCAAGAAAACTCCTTACTTGTGTGACCGTTTTGGGCTGCGGCCAACTCTCAATAGCTGCAATCTTGGCTTTATCAACTTCAATTCCCTGTGGAGTAACAACATAGCCAAGAAAAGATACTCGGTCGGTGCAAAAGGTGCACTTCCCAAGGTTACCAAACAAACGGGCATCACGGAGCGCAGTAAAAACAGCACGTAAATGTTCCAAATGTTCCTCCAAAGATCTACTAAAAATCAATATATCATCAAAATAGACTACCACAAATCGTCCAATGAAAGCACGTAAAACCTCGTTCATTAATCTCATGAAAGTGCTAGGTGCATTAGTTAACCCAAAAGGCATGACTAGCCACTCATATAATCCAAACTTAGTTTTAAATGCTGTTTTCCATTCATCTCCCAATTTCATACGAATTTGATGGTATCCACTACGCAAATCAACTTTGGAGAAAATTGTAGAGCCACTTAATTCATCAAGCATATCATCTAGTCTAGGAATAGGATGACGATAACGAATAGTAATATTATTAATGCCTCTACAATCCACACACATGCGCGATGTACCATCCTTTTTAGGCACTAGAATAATAGGAACAGCACAAGGACTAAGGGATTCACGTATATAACCTTTGTCAAGCAGCTCTTGTACTTGACGCATAATCTCCTTTGTCTCCTCTGGATTGGTACGGTAGGGCGCACGGTTGGGTAGGGATGCACCGGGAATTAAGTCAATCTGATGCTCAATCCCACGAATAGGCGGTAATCCCGGTGGCACGTCTTGTGGAAAGACGTCAGCGAACTCCTGCAAAATGTTAATGACAGCAGGAGGCAAAGAGGGAGGCATGTCCTCGAATGAAAATAATACCTCTTTGCATACAAAAGCATAGCAAACAGATGTAGCAACATCCAAATCATTAATATCAGATTTAGTAGCAAGTAAACATCCACTCTGCAATTTTATTTCGGATGCAACAGTAGATGATGGTTTATTATGCTTATGGTGTTGCTCAAATTCCTGTGCTACAATCTGATTTTCACTCTTATTTTTCTCCTGTTTTGCTTTACTAGCTCTAGCAATGTCATCTTTCA
Source organism: Hordeum marinum (assembly GCA_022496015.1). NCBI lineage: Eukaryota > Viridiplantae > Streptophyta > Magnoliopsida > Poales > Poaceae > Hordeum > Hordeum marinum. Next base: position 149,744,883 of record CM039676.1, read on the forward strand.
TAATATGTTCGGGAGACATAGGAAGCAACGTGATATTATGATCCTTATGAACAAGAGTATACTGATTTGTCCTACCATGGTGTACAGAATTTTTATCAAACTGCCATGGTCTACCAAGTAAAACAGAACATGCTTGCATGGGTACCACATCACAATCCACATAATCAGAATATGTAGCAATGCTAAAATGCACACGAACAGTACGTGTTACCTTAACCTTGCCACTATTGTTGAACCATTGGATGTAATAAGGATGAGGATGTGGTCTGGTGGTTAGAGACAGCTTCTCCACCATCTCCATGCTAGCCAAGTTATTGCAACTCCCTCCATCGATGATGATGCGAATAGAACGCTCCTTCACAACTCCCTTTGTGTGGAACAAGTTGTGCCTCTGATTTTGCTCAGCCTGTGTAACCTGCACACTGAGAACACGTTGAGCAACTAAACTTTCATACCTGTCAGCGTAATCAGCAGCCATGTAGTGTGTTTCTGGTTCTGCATCGTCGCCATTGTGTTCTTCACTTGCAATGAGAGCCAAAGTCTCCTCATCATAATCACTAGCAGACGCATATCCACCATCCTCAGTAACAATCATGACACGCTTGGAAGGGCATTCTCTTGCAAAGTGACCTCCACCCTTGCAACGACGGCATATAACCTCATGTGTTTGCCCTGTGGATGCAATAGATGAAGAAGAGCTCGGTGCAGGCCCAGAAGGTGTGCTCTTGGTAGAGGGTGGAGGAGGAGCCTGTTTCCTGGTATCGCGGTTGGAGTTGGAGGTTGAAGTAGGTGGTGTTGCAGCAGGACGTGTGGAAGTAGAGGAGGTACGTGGCGTCCATGATGAAGCACCTCATTGAACTTGGCGTCCATCTTGGTGTCGAATGTCTTCTCCAAACCATCTAGCTTCTCCATGGCCACTCCAAAGTTGTTCACGAAGTCTTGTACCTGCTCAGCCATCATTTGCTGAAATTTATCATAGAGCGCTTTGTTGGTCATGCTCTCCCAGTCGATCTCGTCATCGTGTGATCCTGGCATGGTTAGCAGAAATAGGAAACACACAATATGAAACCTACAGACTACTGGGACGTGGTGGTGGTGGTGGTGTGGCACAAATCCTTGAAGCGAATCTCAATTTCTTACCAGTTCTTACCCAGTAGCAGGCGGTGATCGGCAACCGTTGTAGCCAAAACTCTCAAAGCTTGGATAGAGCGATTGCCAGGTGGTGTCAAGCACACGACATAGAAGTATGTGGAGCTGGGATGGCTTATAATATGGTAGCAAAAAAGGTCAGCAATAATCAATTCAGAGATGCAAGGTTGAATAAACGCTCAACGACGGTACTGTGCTGGTCCTAGGCTAGACCGTGCTAGAGACGCGAGCCTAAAACACCAACAAAAGCACGACGATACACGTAATCAAGGGAAGAGCACACTCTGTTTTTTTTTTTGCGCCTTTTTTTATTTTTTGCGCCTCTTTTTTTTTTTTTTTTTTTTGCTCAGAAAAACACTATAATTGCGAGTGTCTCAAAACCCTTCCCAAGTCGTATAAGCAGGATAGACACGAAAAAAATTTGAATTTTTTTTTTTCTGGAGCGATGCGGGGGCTCCGACGACCAAAAAAATTTCGACAAAACTCACTATGATAGCAAGTGTCTCAAAACGCTCCGGAGAACCTAAAATCAAGATAGGGAAAAAATATTTTCGGCCGAATTTTTTTTGGGCCAAAACGTGCTCTGCAAAGCGTGCCAGACTTTTTTTTTTCCGACACCTACACAGGTAGCAAAACGCGAATCCGAAATCAAAAAGATCTCGAAACTAAATTTAAAACGAGCTGGACTCGGATTGGTGGTGGTATATATGGACACCAATGGATAACTGGCAGCGGGGATGATGGTGGTGGTATATGGCGACTATGAAGATGATGCGTTGGCGGCGTGACAACTAGTGAATAGAACTCGAAACTCTAAAGAACTAGGCACTAAGACCAGCAACTCGACACGACGATGTAACCGCAAATTCAACAAAGCAAAATACTGAAAAGACTATGCAAAGGCACAGATTGGTTCGGATATGATGATCTAACCCTAATTTTTTTTGTGGCTTTTTCGTGGACTAAAGGTATGAAGACAGATGCGATCTAAACTACGAAAACTGGTAAAATCTCACCGAGCAACCTGGAAATCTGATACCACTTGATAGGGGCGAAGTTGTCCCTGTCTTTCGATGAGATGGTGGCTATCGTTTTTGGTGGAGTAGACTTTGACGATCCGACTACGAACGTGTGAGACGTCGCGCCTTAGCAATCGCTAAACCAACTCTGAGAGGTTATTGACCACGCCGGAGCACGATCAACCTGACCACGAGGGTCTATTTCCTGCACGCAAACGAAGAACAAGCAAGAAACTAAGATTGCAATCTGGATATTGCGAATAAAAGAGGAAAGCTTTATTGATGAGGTGGGGTTCTGTGACGCCTTTGTCTGGTCGTGGAACACAAACGAAGAACGCGAAGTTGCTGCTATGGCGAACTTGTAATCTAAACAAAACCCAAACCTAAAACGAAGCCCTAAGGGCTGTATATATGGGGGAATAGAAGGGAGTTTCGTGGCCCCTTGGAGGAGGGGTCCGAAACCGACCCTAAGTCAGTTTCCCCATACATACGGACTCTAAAAACAGCCTATAATATGGTATTTCGAAATTACATGGGCCTGGCCCAAAATTAAGGTGGCGCAGCACCTATATTAGCCTATGGACGAATTTTATAAAGTGGCATCATGCATATTTCGTCCAAAGCTTCCCACTCCCATTATGGTGGCTTCAATGTGCGAAAATCATCACTGGAAGCTCCATTGTTCTTCCCCGCGCGCGCACCTTCTCCTCCATGCTTGATCCCGCTCCAATGGTCATCCTTCTTATCCATGATAGGTCCTTCATTCATAAGTAAAACAAAAGTATCTAATTTAGGCAGCATCATATGTTCATGAATATTAGAAGGATTTCCAAGAAACGAAAGTACCTGGTAATTCAATTGACGTGCGCGAGCTCTAGTAATTGGTCCTGTATGTATAGCAGTCGGGGTGGGTGTAACATTAGTAGGGATGTCCTCATCACACACCATGCAACCGAATAATTTCACGAAAGAACAAATCAGCAACATGAGCAGCATCATCACTTTTATGACATGGTATAAAGTGTGCCATTTTAGAAAATCTATCCACGACAACAAATATGCTATCCCTCCCCTTCTTTGTTCGAGGTAAACCTAAAACAAAGTCCATAGATATATCCTCCCAAGGAACACTAGGTACAGGTAAAGGCATATATAAACCATGAGGATTGAGTCGTGACTTAGCTTTTTGACATGTAGTGCAGCGAGCAACAAAACGCTCAACATCCCGTCTCATCTTTGGCCAAAAGAAATGTGTAGCAAGTACGTTCTCCGTCTTCTTCACGCCAAAGTGTCCCATTAATCCTCCTCCGTGCGCCTCCTGTAACAACAAAAGACGAACGGAGCTAGCTGGAATGCATAGCTTGTTAGCACGAAACACAAATCCATTATTAATAACGAACTTGTTGCATGTTCTCCCTTCTTTACAATTCTGCAACACGTCTCTAAATTCAGCATCATGCACATATTGATCTTTGATGGTCTCCAAACCAAATATTTTAAAGTCAAGTTGTGAAAGCATAGTATAACGACGAGACAAAGCATCAGCAATAACATTATCTTTACCCTTCTTGTGTTTAATGACATAAGGGAAAGTCTCAATGAATTCAACCCATTTAGCATGTCTACGGTTCAGTTTTGCTTGACTTTTAATATGTTTCAAAGATTCATGATCAGAATGTATAACAAATTCTTTGGGCCATAAATAATGTTGCCATGTTTCCAAAGTCCGAACAAGAGCATATAATTCCTTATCATAAGTAGAATAATTCAGACTAGGCCCACTTAATTTTTCAGAAAAGTACGCAACAGGTTTACCATCTTGTAGTAACACACCTCCTAACCCAATTCCACTAGCATCACATTCAAGCTCGAAAGTCTTATTAAAATCAGGAAGTTGGAGTAAAGGAGCATGTGTTAACTTATCTTTCAAGACCGTGAAGGCTTCTTCCTGTGCGGTACCCCAAGAAAAAGGCACGTCCTTCTTTGTAAGCTCATTGAGAGGCGCAGCAATGGTGCTGAAATCTCTCACAAAACGCCTATAGAAACCAGCGAGGCCAAGAAAACTCCTGACTTGTGTGACCGTTTTGGGCTGCGGCCAACTCTCAATAGCTTCAATGTTGGCTGTATCAACTTCAATTCCCTGTGGAGTAACAACATAGCCAAGAAAAGATACTCGGTCGGTGCAAAAGGTGCACTTCCCAAGGTTACCAAACAAACGTGCATCACGTAGCGCAGTAAAAACAGCACGTAAATGTTCCAAATGTTCCTCCAAAGATCTACTAAAAATCAATATATCATCAAAATAGACTACCACAAATCGTCCAATGAAAGCACGTAAAACCTCGTTCATTAATCTCATGAAAGTGCTAGGTGCATTAGTTAACCCAAAAGGCATGACTAGCCACTCATATAATCCAAACTTAGTTTTAAATGCTGTTTTCCATTCATCGCCCAATTTCATACGAATTTGATGGTATCCACTACGCAAATCAACTTTGGAGAAAATTGTAGAGCCACTTAATTCATCAAGCATATCATCTAGTCTAGGAATAGGATGACGATAACGAATAGTAATATTATTAATGCCTCTACAATCCACACACATGCGCGATGTACCATCCTTTTTAGGCACTAGAATAATAGGAACAGCACAAGGACTAAGGGATTCACGTATATAACCTTTGTCAAGCAGCTCCTGTACTTGACGCATAATCTCCTTTGTCTCCTCTGGATTGGTACGGTAGGGCGCACGGTTGGGTAGGGATGCACCGGGAATTAAGTCAATCTGATGCTCAATCCCGCGAATAGGCGGTAATCCCGATGGCACGTCTTGTGGAAAGACATCAGCGAACTCCTGCAAAATGTTAATGACAGCAGGAGGCAAAGAGGGAGGCATGTCCTCGAATGAAAATAATACCTCTTTACATACAAAAGCATAGCAAACATATGTAGCAACATCCAAATCATTAATATCAGATTTAGTAGCAAGTAAACAGCCACTCTTCAATTTTATTTCGGATGCAACAGTAGATGATGGTTTATTATGCTTATGGTGTTGCTCAAAGTCCTGTGCTACAATCTGATTTTCACTCTTATTTTTCTCCCGTTTTGCTTTACTAGCTCTAGCAATGTCATCTTTCATAATATGTTCGGGAGACATAGGAAGCAAAGTGATATTATGATCCTTATGAACAAGAGTATACTGATTTGTCCTACCATGGTGTACAGAATTTTTATCAAACTGCCATGGTCTACCAAGTAAAACAGAACATGCTTGCATGGGTACCACATCACAATCCACATAATCAGAATATGTAGCAATGCTAAAATGCACACGAACAGTACGTGTTACCTTAACCTTGCCACTATTGTTGAACCATTGGATGTAATAAGGATGAGGATGTGGTCTGGTGGTTAGAGACAGCTTCTCCACCATCTCCATGCTAGCCAAGTTATTGCAACTCCCTCCATCGATGATGATGCGAACAGAACGCTCTTTCACAACTCCCTTTGTGTGGAACAAGTTGTGCCTCTGATTTTGCTCAGCGTGTGTAACCTGCACACTGAGAACACATTGAGCAACTAAACTTTCATACCTGTCAGCGTAATCAGCAGCCATGTATTGTGTTTCTGGTTCTGCATCCTTGCCACCCTGTTCGTCACTGGCAATAAGTGCCAAAGTCTCCTCCTCATAATCACTAGCGGACGCATATCCACCATCCTCAGTAACAATCATTACACGCTTGGAAGGGCATTCTCTCGCATAGTGACCTCCACCCTTGCAACGACGACATATAACCTCATGTGTTTGCCCTGTGGATGCAATAGATGAAGAAGAACTCTGTGCAGGCCCAGAAGGTGTGCTCTTCGCAGAGGGTGCAGTAGGAGCCTGTTTCCTGGTATCGCGATTAGAGTTGGAGGTTGAAGGAGGTGGTGTTGCAGCAGGACGTGCGGAAGTAGAGGAGGTACGTGGCGTCCATGATGAAGTACGGCCTGCAAAATTAGTAGTTCTCGCCATTGCCTGTCGATCCTGCACTTCACGTTCAGCTTTGCAAGCAAGATGAAATAAACGAGTGATAGTGTTATACTCCTTATACTCTAAAATAGTCTGAATCTCTCTATTTAATCCACCCATAAAACGTGCAAGCATAGCTTCATTCTCCTCAACAATACCACATCTAATCATACCAGTTTGTAATTCCTGATAATATTCTTCTACAGAATTTTTTCCTTGTCTTAAACGCTGCAAATTTTGAAGCAATTCACGTTGATAATAAGGTGGCACCCAACGATTTCGCATAGCAGTTTTCAAAGCAGCCCAAGTAGTTGGAATATTATCAGGGTGTATTCTATAATGTTCTGACCACCAAACACAAGCAAAACTAGTGAATGAACAAACAGCAGCAGCAACACGTCGATCCTCTGGAAATTGTAAGCATGTAAAACGTTGTTCTGTTTCTAACTCCCATGTAAGATATATATCAGGAACATATCTACCCTCAAACGTCGGAATATTCAATTTAAGTTTAGGGAGATGGTCATGATCCCGTACCTGCGGGGGTGGTGCAGCCCTACCGTTACGGTTGTAGCCATGTGGTCGACCTGGTGCGTATGGTGGGGGTTGCCCCTGGGGCGGATCTGGAGCAACCTCTCCCTCATCATCGAAATCACCATCATAATCTTCAACCTGCTCAACGACAGTAGCCGCACGAGCCACCGAAGTAGCAGCAGTATCAACAGTACCAGGATGTTGGGCGTGGCCGAGAGGCACACGTCGCGCTCGTCGTTCGAAAGGAATAGGAACTGCAGCTGGTGGAGGTAGACAGGCAAGCACCTCATTGAACTTGGCGTCCATCTTGGTGTCGAATGTCTTCTCCAAACCATCTAGCTTCTCCATGGCCACTCCTAAGTTGTTCACAAAGTCCTGTACCTGCTCAGCCATCATTTGCTGAAATTTATCATAGAGTGCTTTGTTGGTCATGCTCTCCCAGTCGATCTCGTCATCGTGTGATCCTGGCATGGTTAGCAGAAATAGGAAACACACAATATGAAACCTACAGACTACTGGGACGTGGTGGTGGTGGTGGTGTGGCACAAATCCTTTAAACGAATCTCAATTTCTTACCAGTTCTTACCCAGTAGCAGGCGGTGATCGGCAACCGTTGTAGCCAAAACTCTCAAAGCTTGGATAGAGCGATTGCCAGGTGGTGTCAAGCACACGGCGTAGAAGTATGTGGAGCTGGGATGGCTTATAATATGGTAGCAAAAAGGGTTAGCATTAATCAATTCAGAGATGCAAGGTTGAATAAACGCTCAACGACGGTACTGTGCTGGTCCTAGGCTAGACCGTGCTAGAGACGCGAGCCTAAAACACCAACAAAAACACGACGATACACGTAAGCAAGGGAAAAGCACACTCGGATTTTTTTTTTCGTTTTTTTTTTCGGCGCCTCTTTTTTTTTTCAAAAACTCACTACAATGGCGAGTGTCTCAAAACTCTTGCCATGTCTCAAAACTTTTTTTTTTCCGACACCTGCGCAGGTAGCAAAACACGGATCCGAAATCAAAAGGATCTCGAAACTAAACCTAAAACAAACTGGACTTGGATTGGTGGAGGATTTGTGGTGGTATATATGGACACCAATGGATAGTGATGATGGATGATGAGATATGGCAGCGGCGATGATGGTGGTGGTATATGGCAACTATGAAGACGATGCGGTGGCGGCGTGACAACCTGTGAAAAGAACTCGAAACTCTAAAGGACTAGACACTAAGACCAGCAACTCGACACGACGATGTAACCGCCAATTCAACAAAGCAAAATACTGAAAAGACTATGCAAAGGCTCAGATTGGTTCGGATATGATGATCTAACCCTAATTTTTTTTGTGGCTTTTTCGTGGACTAAAGGTATGAAGAACAGATGCGATCTAAACTACGAAAACTGGTAAAATCTCACCGAGCAACCTGGAAATCTGATACCACTTGATAGAGGCGAAGTTGTCCCTGTCTTTCGATGAGATGGTGGCTATCGTTTTTGGTGGAGTAGACTTTGACGATCCGACTACGAACGTGTGAGCTGTCGCGCCTTAGCAATCGCTAAACCAACTCTGAGAGGTTATTGACCACGCCGGAGCACGATCAACCTGACCACGAGGGTCTATTTCCTGCACGCAAACGAAGAACAAGCAAGAAACTAAGATTGCAATCTGGATATTGCGAATATAAGAGGAAAACTTTATTGATGAAGTGGGGTTCTGTGACGCCTTTGTCTGGTCGTGGAACACAAACGAAGAACGCGAAGTTGCTGCTATGGCAAACTTGTAATCTAAACAAAACCCAACCCTAAAACGAAGCCCTAAGGGCTGTATATATGGGGGAATAGAAGGGAATTTCGTGGCCCCTTGGGGAGGGGTCCGAAACCGACCCTAAGTCAGTTTCCCCATATATACGGAATCTAAAAACAGCCTATAATATGGTATTTCGAAATTACATGGGCCTGGCCCAAAAATAAGGTGGCGCAGCACCTATATTAGCCTATGGACGAATTTTATAAAGTGGCATCATGCATATTTCGTCCAAGGCTTCCCGCTCCCATTATGGTGTCTTCAATGTGCGAAAATCATCACTGGAAGCTCCATTGTTCTTCCCCGCACGCGCACCTTCTTGTCCATGCTTGATCCCGCTCCAATGGTCATCCTTCTTATCCATGCTAGGTCCTTCATTCATAAGTAAAACAAAAGTATCCAATTTAGGCAGCATCATATGTTCATGAATATTAGAAGGATTTCCAAGAAACGAAAGTACCTGGTAATTCAATTGACGTGCGCGAGCTCTAGTAATTGGTCCTGTATGTATAGCAGTCGGGGTGGGTGTAACATTAGTAGGGATGTCCTCATCAATCAAACCAACAAGTTTGGTCTCTATGTTGCGGCTGACAGAAAGGCGATTCAAATAGCCATTGTGCAGGTCATCTGTCGTCATCTTCTCCAAGATGGGGAATTCGAAGTTAAGCTTCTCTAGAGAGCAAGTATCAATCTTGCTAGAGTGTTTTGCCAATACATGATGAGTTAGTGATTAATAACCTATCCCGGTGATGGTAAAGTTGGGAAGAGACGAGCCTTCGACAGCAGGACTGTGCGGCTTAGGGTCAGCGGATGGACTATAAGAAGTTGCCATGCGATGACCCGCCGGTTCTGAGGGTGGAGGAGAGGGCTCAGGTGCTTCCTTGTTAGTGTCTGAAGGTTCAACATGAGTGAAGGTAGATGGCTCAGTAGTCTCCGGCTGTTGAGCGGTAGGAGGAACGGTGGATCCGCTACAGTGCAAAAAGTCATTACACAGTACAAAGATATTACATATAATGTACACACGGCAGGGTGAAAGCGTACTCTGGGTTGATCTTCATAGGAGGAAGCTTGGAGGCAGTCGAGTCGCCAGGTGAAGGAGGTGACTCCTATAAATTAAGACAACAAAACACAAGAGTAAGACAACAGTACAAGAGTAGAAGACAGATATCGTATTTTTAGTAAGAAAGTACCTCAGCATGATGTTTTCGTGGCGCCGGGGAGTTGGGTAAGCCGGCCATAAGATCCTCAGAGCCGGTGCTCCGGGTCTGACGCCGATAATCATGTTGTTGCTTTTTCAAGGAAAATTCGGGGTCTAAGTAAGCAAGAGGATGTGAAAAAGGAGCTTTTTGGACGACCCATCGTATCTTCTCTTGTGGTAAGATTTCTAAGTCAGAAGAAATGTAAGTTACCTCAAGGGAGTTGGCATGGCTCGTTTCCTTCTCCTCCTGTGTACAGTCGTTGTCAATAAGTTGCATAAAAAGATGGCCAAGGGAGTCAAGTTCTACCTTTGAATCATCAAGCTCAAGCAGGTTTTGAGCCGAAGTCTTCTTCTTGCGGCCACGGACGTTACCCGTCTGAGACGTGTCCTTCACGAGGGGAGTGTATTTTTTCTTCCAGAAGCTGGAGTTGGCCTATAGGCAAAGCCGCCAAAATATTTAAAGTTGCCATATACAAAGTCAATTCAAAGAGAAAGCAAATTTGAAAGTCATCCTTACGTCCGGAGCTAGATTTGCGACGCAGAAGGGTTTTAACCCAATCGTACGACAAGCCTCCTGGGATTCGCGGGTAAGTCCTTTGATAGTAGAGTTAACGTTTTCTTCTGTCAGAGGTGTGTGGTTGAAGCAGAGAGGATCATTATCATCGCCTGTGTATTCGCACATAAGCCGGTCACGCCGACTTAGTGGTAAGACTTTCCATGAGATCCAACGACGGGTTAAGTCAACTCCCGTCAAACCTTTCACCAGAAGGGCCTTGATTTTTGCGGAAGCCGGAGCATACTTCGCTCATGTCATAGTAGACATCCGGTCTGGAAGTTCAACGGAAGTACATAGCAGGTAGGACGGTAACCCGACAGTCTATTTTCTCCTTGTGGAGAGGTGTCTCTGCATTAAAACCAAGTTCTATTCCAGTCTTTGGGGTGGCTTGGCATAAGGACAACCGGATAGGAGAGATCTATTCGTCTTTGGATGGAGACTCCGCCGAGCTCCAAGCTTGGTTCAGCCACCACTTCCCTTTGGCGGTTGACATAGAAGAAGTCGCAGAAGAGGTCGACGGATGGCTCTTCTTGCAAGTAAACCTCACACAGGACTTGAAAGTTGCACACGTTGAAGACAAAATTTGGGGCAATGTCTTGAGGATGCAATTTAAAGAAGTTGAGGACGTCTTAGAAGAAATTTAATCTGGGCGGACTGAAACCATGGAGAAGGTGATCGGTGAATATAAAAATTTCCCGTTCCTTAGGGGTAGGTTTCTTCTCTGACCCCAGAACCCGCTAGTGAATAACATTCTGAGGCGGCAATGTACCTGCCTCTACAAAATCCAATAAGAATTGCTCGGTGATTCCAGAGTCGACCAAGTCACAGGATGCAGGTGCTCAAGACATGACGGCGGGTCAAACTGTGAAAGGGGCAGGACGCGGCGGGTCAAAAAGCGACATGACAATCAAGATGACTGATTAAACTAAATAGTGTGAGATTAAGCCGCCAATGCAATTTATGGAAGAGCCGGTGATTCGATGGCGGGTTAAGTGGGCAATACCATGCTACAAATATTACTAAGGGCAGACAAACAGCTTTCACACATTATACCATGACTGCAAGATTTACAGGCAAGGAAAAATTAAACTTAGTTCAACCCTAAAAGAGGAGCCAAGGAAGAACAAGCAGTTGGCGCAACAAAAGGAGCAGGGCGCAGATCAAGGATGAGCTATTGTTGGCTCTGCACAGATAGCGGCGGTGGATTAACAACATTACGAGATCCGAAGGACTATTTATCAGTTTGCATTACAGGGACGATTGGATGAACAAGCGGGGCACGTTAATGGAGGTCCGACGAACTCGAAAGGATTCAAGTGAGGTAACTAGGGATCTGATAGGGCGTTGAAAAGGGTACCTCAAGGATGCGGGCGAAAATATGGATCGTTCAGGTTGATGCAGCGGCCAAGGTTGATGACGACGACAAGATCCCATCAGAGCGGCAGAGCTTAGGAAGCGCAAGCGTCGGGAGGAAGAAGAAAGATGGTGGCAGCGGAGGAAAAGAGAAAAAACCCTTGTGGTCCTACTTAAGAGATGGGATGCCAAACTGTGTGTGTGGGAATCGAAGGGGCGAAATGATGATTGACTGAGACGAACGCCTCGGTTTTCGGGCCAACCGTTTAATGAGAAGATCCATTGTAAATGTCACAGAATCTTTTTGGCATATCCGAAGGTGACGTCACGGCGGGGTATGAATTCTTTTTGTTTTCGGGTGACAAGGACATGAGACTCGCCACTGAATAAAATGGAGATTGACATGGGCAAGCTCAAAACAATCTGGGGCCTAATGTTGGGGATATAACCTCGCGGAAAGACCTTCCCAAGAGGGGCCGGGTCATACCTGGCGGCTCATTATCATATGGGTTGGAAGAGGATGGCTAGGCCGCACAACGGCTCACCAGATGGGCTGAGACGGAGGCCCCGAGATAGGAAGAAGGCACAAGACCCGGGCGGGTGAGCCTCCCGGAGACAGCTTGCCAAGATAGGCAAGACGGCTTAGAGACGGAGCCAGACACGTTGTAAGAGTCAGTTTGGGACTTGTGTAACCCATGGTCTTGACCTCCTATTTAAAAGCAAGACCGGGGATGGCTGAGGCAGAAACCAATCAATCGAGAGCTAGCTCAAGCGAATACGCTCCCTTGTAATCGATACTCCGATCAATATACACAAAGTAGGACGTAGGCTTTTACCTCTTCTCGAGGGGCCGAACCTAGGTAAACCCGTGTCTTTCGCCCCGACCAACCCCTTTGAGTCCACCACCTTAGCGATGGCCTCGAACCTAAGTCTTCGGACATCTGCCATGACAAAACCACGACAAAACCATGATTCGTTAGTCATGAGTACAATCCGTGGCATGAGCCTGCCGGGTTAATGTAAACATTCAAAACTAACGGAAGGAAACAGGGGAGTAAACATGAACGATCGAGTCTTCCCTCCTTTCCTTCACACCCAACGGTCCCGCAACAACCAACACGTTGGGAGCATTGGTGAACGGGGCCTTGCCGTGGTTCGCTTGCCGAGGGTGACGACAATGGATTCGCTCTAGTGTTTGGCTTGGGATTTACCCTTGGTGGGATAAATGTAGGACCGAGCCGCACGCAAGCTTATCAACACAGGTGGCACCATCGCTATGCAGAACTGGTCACATGCGGGGAAGAACAGGAGAGGGAAGCATAGCCACATACCTTTTTTGCTTGCTCATCAGATCGTGCCGCACCTTCCTGGGACTAGGTGGGCTTCCTCGATGACTGCAATAGGGGTGGCGTCCATTGGAAATATGCCCTAGAGGCAATAATAAATTGGTTATTATCATATTTCCTTGTTCATGATAATCTTTTATTAACCATGCTATAATTGTATTGATCGGAAACTCAGATATATGTGTGGATACATAGACAACACCATGTCCCTAGTACGCCTCTAATAGAAGCTCGTTGATCAAAGATGGCTATGATTTCCTAGTCATGGACATGAGATGTCATTTGATAACGGGATCACATCATTAGGAGAATGATGTGATGGACAAGACCCAAACTACAAACGTAGTATATGACCGTGTCAGTTTATTGCTACTATTTTCTGCATATCAAGTATCTATTCCTATGACCATGAGATCATGCAACTGACTAACACCGGAGGAGTACCTTGTGTGTATCAAACATCGCAACATAACTGGGTGACTATAAAGGTGCTCTATAGGTATCTCCAAGGGTGTCTGTTGGGTTGGCATGGATCAAAACTGGGATTTTTTACTGCGTGTGACGGAGAGGTATCGCAGGGCCCACTCAGTAATACTACATCACTATAAGCCTTCAAAGCAATGTGACTAAAGAGTTGGCCACAGGATCTTGAATTACGGAACTAGTAAAGAGACTTGCCGGTAACGAGATTGAACTAGGTATGGAGATACCAACAATCAAATCTCGAGCAAGTAACATACCGAAGAACAAAGGGAACATCATACGGGATTAAATGAATCCTTGACATAGAGGTTCAACCGATAAAGATCTTCGTAGAATATGTAGGAATCAATATGGGCCTCCAGGTCCCGCTATTGGTTATTGACCGTAGAGGTGTCTCAGTCATGTCTACATAGTTCTTGAACCCATAGGGTCTACACACTTAAGGTTTGGTGACGTTTCAGTAGTATAGAGTTATGTATGGTGGTTACCGAAGGTTGTTCGGAGTCCCGGATGAGATCCCGGAAGCCACGAGGAGCTCCGGAATGGTCCAGAGGTAAAGATTGATATATAGGAAGTCCTTTTTTTAGTCATCGAAAAAGTTTTGGGATCATCGGTAGTGTATCGGGAGTGCCGGGAGGGTGCCGAGGGACCATCGGGAGGGGTGTCTCGACCCAAAGGACCTCATGGGTTGTGGGAGGAGTCAAACCAACGCCTGGTAGGATGGTCTAAGCCCCCACTAAGTCCCATGCAACTATGGGTGGGAAAAACCCAAATGGTGGAGAGGTGGAAAGAGTTTCCAAGTGGAAAGGAGGAATCCTACTCCTAATAGGATTGGAGTAGGACACCTGCACATCCAATTTTGACCAAACCTTGAGGGTTTGAGGCTACCTCCTCCCCTCCCTCCCTCCTAAATATACTAGTGGATTTAGAGGGGAAAGTCAACCCTAATTGCCACCTGCTGCCATCTTCTTCCTCTAAAGCTGTTTCTCCTCTAGATTAGTTCTGCGGTGCTTACGCGAAGCCCTACAGGATTAGTTCACCACCACCGCCACCATGCCATTGTGCTGCCGGAGAACTCATCTACCTCTACGCTCCCTCTTGCTGGATTAAGAAGGCGGAGATCGTCATTGAGTTGTATGCGTGCTAAATGCGGAGGTGCCGTCTGTTCGCCGCTAGATCGGAAGCACCGTGATCAAGATCGCGAGACGATTCATGATTGGATCACGAGATGGATTGTGATGGGATCGCGGGACGATTGTGATTGGATCGTGATATGGATCGTGATGGGATCGCGGGACGCTCGGCGATTTGGATAGCAAAGACGTTCGACTACAGCAACCGCGTTTCTTAACGCTTCCCGCTTAGCAATCTGCAAGGGTATGTAGATCCACTCTCCCTCTCATAGATGATCATCACCATGGATAGATCTTGCGTGTGCGTAGGAATTTTTTTGTTTCCCATGCAACATTCCCCAACAGTGGCATCATGAGCTAGTTCTATGTGTAGATGAGATCTCGAGTACAACACAAAGAGTTTGTGGGCGTTGATCCTTAGATTGCTTCCTCCCTTGGTCGTGTTTGGGTTCAGCGGTATTGTGGGATGAAGCGGCCCGGACCAACCTTACTCGTACGCTTACGAGAGACCGGTTCCATCGACTGACGTGTAACTTCGTTGCACAAACATGGCTGGCAGGTGTCTGTTTCTCCTACTTTAGTTGTATCGGATTCGACAAAGGCGGTCCTTGAGAAGGTTGAAAAGCAATTTATGTATCACCGTTGTGGTTTTGTGTAGGTGAGAATTGTTCTTGCTAGATACCCATAGCAGTCACGTAAAACTTGCAACAACAATTAGAGGACGTCTAACTTGTTTTTGTAGGGTATGTTGTGATCTGATATGGCCAATTACATGATGTGATATATGTGATGTATGAGATGATCATGTGTTGTATATAATATCACGACTTGCATGTCGATGAGTACGGCAACCGGAAGGAGCCATAGGGTTGTCTTTAATTATTGTATGACCTGCGTGTCAATCATTAAGCGCTATGTAATGCTTTACTTTATCGCTAAACGGTAGCTATAGTAGTATGAGCATGGTGGGCGTGACAACCCCAATGGCGACACAATGATGGAGATCATGATGATGGAGATCATGGTGTTATGCCGGTGACGATGGAGATCATGTTGGTGCTTTCAAGATGGAGATCAAAAGCACAAGTTCATGGCCATATCATGTCACTTATGATTTGCATGTGATGTTAATCCTTTTATGCACCTTGTTTTGCTTAGGACGATGGTAGCATTATAAGGTGATCCCTCACTTAACTTTCGAGATAAATTGTGTTCTCCCCGAGTGTGCACCGTTGCAAAAGTTCGTCGTGTTGAGACACCATGTGATGATCGGTTGTGATAGACTCTACGTTCACATACAATGGGTGCAATCCAGTGTTGCACGTGCAAAACACTCGGGTTAAACTTGACGAGCCTAGCATGTACACACATGGCCTCGGAGCACAAGAGACCGAAAGGTCGAACATGAGTCATATAGTAGATATGATCAACATGATGATTTTCACCATTGAAACCACCTCAACTCACGTGATGATCGGACTTGAGTTGGTGAATTTGGATCATGTATCACTCGAATGACCGGAGGGATGTCAATTTGAGTGGGAGTTTTTAAGTAATATGATTAATTGAACTCATTATCATGAACATAGTCAATAGTGTCTTTGCAAATTATGTTGTAGATTACTAGCTCATGTTGTAGCTCCCTTGGATTTTTATATGTTCCTAGAGAAATAGAGTTGAAAGATTATGGTAGCAATATTGCGGACTGGGTCCGTGATCTAAGAATTGTCTTCATTGCTGCACAGAAGGCTTATGTCCTTAACGCACCGCTCGGTGCGCCACCCTCTCTAGCATCGTCTGTAGATGTTGTGAACATCTGACAGGCACATTTTGATGACTACTTGATAGTTTAGTGTGTCATGCATTACGGCTTAGAATTGAGGCTCCAAAATGTTTTGAACGTCACGAAACCTATGAGATGTTCTAAGAGCTGAAATTGCGATCTCAGGCTCATGCTCGTGTTGTGAGATATGAGATCTCCAACAAGATTCTTTGCCTGAGAATAGCTCAATCGTTGAGCATGTACTCAGATTGTTTGGGTGCTACAATCGCTTGAATCAAGTGGGAGTTGATCTTCCAGATAAGAAAGTGATTGATATAATTTTCTAAGTCACTGTCACTAAGCTACTAGAGCTTCGTGATGAACTATAAAATGTCAGGGATGGAAATGATGATCCCTGAGCTGTTCTCGATGTTTGACGCCGCGAAGGTAGAAATCAAGAAGGAGCATCAAGTGTTGATGGTTAGTAACACCACTAGTTTTGAGAAGGGCAAGGGCAAGGAGGGAAACTTCATGGATGGCAAGTCAGTTGCTGCTCCAGTGAAGCAACCCAAAGTTGAACCCAAACCCGAGACTAAGTGCTTCTATTATGAGGAGAGCGGTCGCTGAAGCGGAACAACCCTAGATACTTGGTAGATAAGAAGTTTGGCAACGTCGACAGAAGTATATTTGATATATGTGTTATTGATGTGTACCTTGCTAGTATTCCTAGTAGCACGTGGGTATTGGATACCGATTCGGTTGCTAAATGTTAGTAACTCGAAATAAAACCTGCGGAATAAACGGAAACTAGCTAAGTGTGAGGTGACGGTGTGTGTTGGAAATGTTTCCAAGGTTGATGTGATCAACATCGCACCCTCTCTCTACCTTCGGGATTAGTGACAAACCTAAAAAAATGTTATTGGGTGTTTGCGTTAAGCATGAACATGATTAGATCGTGTTTATTACAATACAATTGTTCATTTAAGTGAGAGAATAATGGTTATTCTGTTTACATGAATAATACCTTCAATGGTCATGGACCCAATGAGAATGGTTTGTTGAATCTTGATTGTAGTAATACACATGTTCATAACATTGATGCCAAAAGATGCAAAGTTAATAATGATAGTACCACATACCTATGGCACTGCCGCTAAATCTCATATTGGTATAAACCGCATGAAGAAATTCCATGTTGATGGATCTTTGGACTCATTCGGTTTCGAATCGGTTGAGACATGCGGATCATGCCTCTTGGGAAAGACGACTAAAGACCCCATTTTCAGTATGATGGAGCAGGCTAGTAACTTATTGGAAATAATACAGTTGATGTATGCGATCCAATGGGTGTTGTAGCATGCAGTGGATATCGTTATTTTTCTTACCTTCACTGATGATTTGAGTATATATGAGTATATTTGCTTAATGAAACACAAGTCTGAAATGTTTGAAAAGTTCAAACAAATTTAGAGTGAAATTTAAGATCATCGTGACAAGAAGATAAAATTTTCTACGATATGATCGTGGAGGTGAATATCTGGGTTACGAGTTTGGCATACAACTTTAGATAATGTGAAAGTTGTTTCACAACTCATGCCACTTGGAACACCATAGTGTGATGGTGTGTTCGAACGTCATAGTCGTGCTCTATTGGATATGGTGCGTACTATGATGTCTGTTATAGTTTTACCACTATCGTTTTGGGGTTATGCATTAGAGACAACTACATTCACTTTAAATAGGGCACCATCTAAATCCGTTGAGATAACACCATATGAATTATGGTTTGGTAGAAACCTAAGCTGCCATTTCTTAATGTTTGGGGCTGCCACGCTTATGTGAAAAAAAGGTTTTCACCTAATGAGCTCGAACCCAAAGCGGACAAATGCATCTTCATGGAATACCCTAATAACTGTTGGGTATACCTTCTATCTCAGATTCGAATACAAAGTGTTTGTTGCCAAAACTGTGTCCTTTATTGAGAAAAAGTTTCTCTCAAAAGTGGTGGAAGATAGAACTTGATGAGGTTGTTGAACCTTTGTTTCAACCAGAGAGTAGTGATAGAGGCGAAGTTGTCCCTGTCTTTCGATGAGATGGTGGCTATCGTTTTTGGTGGAGTAGACTTTGACGATCCGACTACGAACGTGTGAGCCGTCGCGCCTTAGCAATCGCTAAACCAACTCTGAGAGGTTATTGACCACGCCGGAGCACGATCAACCTGACCACGAGGGTCTATTTCCTGCACGCAAACGAAGAACAAGCAAGAAACTAAGATTGCAATCTAGATATTGCGAATATAAGAGGAAAACTTTATTGATGAAGTGGGGTTCTGTGACGCCTTTGTCTGGTCGTGGAACACAAACGAAGAACGCAAAGTTGCTGCTATGGCAAACTTGTAATCTAAACAAAACCCAACCCTAAAACGAAGCCCTAAGGGCTGTATATATGGGGAAATAGAAGGGAATTTCGTGGCCCCTTGGAGGAGGGGTCCGAAACCGACCCTAAGTCAGTTTCCCCATATATACGGACTCTAAAAACAGCCTATAATATGGTATTTCGAAATTACATGGGCCTGGCCCAAAAATAAGGTGGCGCAGCACCTATATTAGCCTATGGACGAATTTTATAAAGTGGCATCATGCATATTTCGTGCAAGGCTTCCCGCTCCCATTATGGTGGCTTCAATGTGCGAAAATCATCACTGGAAGCTCCATTGTTCTTCCCCGCGCGCGCACCTTCTCCTCCATGCTTGATCCCGCTCCAATGGTCATCCTTCTTATCCATGCTAGGTCCTTCATTCATAAGTAAAACAAAAGTATCCAATTTAGGCAGCATCATATGTTCATGAATATTAGAAGGATTTCCAAGAAACGAAAGTACCTGGTAATTCAATTGACGTGCGCGAGCTCTAGTAATTGGTCCTGTATGTATAGCAGTCGGGATGGGTGTAACATTAGTAGGGATGTCCTCATCAAGTAGCGCAGCGCAGAAAGATGTTTTTGTGGAACCTACGTCTGTTGAAGAGGAAGTAAATGATGATCATGAAGCTTCGGATCAAGTTACTATCGAACCTCGTAGGTCAACAAGGACATGTACTGCTCTTGAGTGGTACGACAACCCTGTCTTGGAGGTCATGTTGTTGGACAACGATGAACCTACGAGCTATGGAGAAGCGATGATGGGCCCGGATTCCGACAAATGGTTAGCGGCCATGAAATTCGAGAAAGGATCCATGTATGATAACCAAGTATAGACTTTGGTAGACTTGCTCGTTGGATGGCAGGTCATTGAGTACAAATGGACCTTTAAGATGAAGACAAACGCTGATGATGAATGTCACCATTTATAAAGGTCGACTTGTCACAAAGAAGTTTCCGCCAAGTTCAAGGAGTTGACTATGATGAGACTTTCTCACTCGTAGCGACGCTAAAGTCTGTTGGAATTATGTTAGCAGTTCCTGCGTTTTTCAATTATGAAATCTGGTAGATGGATGTCAAAACATCATTTCCTTACTTGAGGAAAGGTTGTATGTGATACAACCCGAAGGTTTTGTTAGTCCTAAGGATGCTAAAAGGTGGGCGAGCTCTAGCAATCCTTCTATGGGCTGGAGCAAGCATCTCGGAGTTGGAATATATGCTTTGATGAGGTGATCAAAGTTTTTGAGTCTATACAAAGTTTATGAGAAACTTGTATTTACAATAAAGTGAGTGGGAGCACTACATAATTTTGATAAGCATATGTGGTTGACATATTATTGATCAAAAATGATGTAGAATTTCTGGAAAGCATAAACGGTTGTTTCAAAAGAATTTTTCAAAGGAAGACCTGGATAAATCTACCTAATTGTTGAGCATCAAGATCTATAGAGATAGAGCAAGATGCTTGATGAGACTTTCAATTAGTACATACCTTGACAAGATTTTGAAAGAGTTTAAAATGCATCAGTCAAAGAAAGAGATCTTGCCTGATTTTACAGGTGTGAAGTTGACTAAGACTCAAAGCTCGACCACGACAGAATAAAGAGAAAGGACGAAGGTCGTCCCCTATGCTTTAGCCATAGGCTCTATATAGTATGCCATGTTGTGTACCGCACCTATGTGCGCCTTGTCATGAGTCCATCAAGGGGTGCAAGAGTGATCCAGGAGTGGATCATTGGACAACAGTCAAGATTATCCTTAGTAACTAAAAGACTAAGGAGATGTTTCTCGATTATGGAGGTGATAAAGAGTTCGTTGTAAAGAGTTACGTCGATGCAAGCTTTAACACCAATCCGGAAGACTCTTAGTAGCAATCCGGATACGTATAGTGGAGCGGCCATTTGGAATAGCTCCAAGTGGAGTGTGCTAGTAGTGTCTATAGTATGACATAGAGATTTTCAAAGTACACACGGATCTGAATGTCACAGACCCGTTGACTAAAAGACCTCTCTCACATGCAAAGCATGATCGAGCCCCGGAATTCATTGGGTGTTAGATTCATAACAATGTGAATCACATGGTGATGTGAACTAGATTATTGACTCTAGTGCAAGTGGGAGACTATTGGAAATATGCCCTAGAGGCAATAATAAATTGGTTATTATCTTATTTCCTTGTTCATGATAATCGTTTATTATCCATGCTATAATTGTATTGATTGGAAACTCAGATACATGTGTGGATACATAGACAACACCATGTCCCTAGTATGGCTCTAATAGACTAGCTCGTTGATCAAAGATGGCTATGGTTTCCTAGTCATGGACATGAGATGTCATTTGATAACAGGATCACATCATTAGGAGAATGATGTGATGGACAAGAGCCAAACTACAAACGTTGCATATGACCGTGTCAGTTTATTGCTACTATTTTCTGCATGTCAAGTATTTGTTCCTATGACCATGAGATCATGCAACTCACTAACACCGAAGAAGTACCTTGTGTGTATCAAACATCGCAACCTAATTGGATGACTATAAATGTGCTCTATAGGTATCTCCGAGGGTGTCTGTTAGGTTGGCATGGATCAAGACTGGGATTTGTTACTCCGTGTGGCGGAGAGGTATCTCAGGGCCCAGTCGGTAATACAACATCACTATAAGCCTTGCAAGCAATGTGACTAAAGAGTTAGCCACCAGATCTTGTATTATAAAACGAGTAAAGAGACTTGTTGGTAACGAGATTGAACTAGGTGTGGAGATACCGACGATGAAATCTCGAGCAAGTAACATACCGAAGAACAAAGGGAACATCATACGAGATTAACTGAATCCTTGTCATAGAGGTTCAACCGATAAAGATCTTCGTATAATATGAAGGAATCAATATGGGCATCCAGGTCCCGCTACTAGTTGTTGACCGTAGAGGTGTCTCGGTCATGTCTACATAGTTCTCGAACCCGCAGGGTCTGCACACTTAAGGTTTGGTGACGTTTCAGTAGTATAGAGTTATGTATGGTGGTGACCGAATGTTATTCGGAGTCCCAGATGAGATCCCAGACACCATGAGGAGCTCCGAAATGGTCCGGATGTAAAGATTGATATATAGGAAGTCCTGTTTTGGTCACCAGAAAAGTTTCAGGATCATCGGTAGTGTACAAGGAGTGCCGGGAGGGTGCCGGGGGACCATCGAGAGGGGTGTCTCGACCCAAAGGACCTGATGGGCTATGGGAGGAGTCAAACCAGCCCCTGGTGAGATGGTCTAAGCCCCCACTTGATGAGGACATCCCTACTAATGTTACACCCACCCCGACTGCTATACATACAGGACCAATTACTAGAGCTCGCGCACGTCAATTGAATTACCAGGTACTTTCGTTTCTTGGAAATCCTTCTAATATTCATGAACATATGATGCTGCCTAAATTGGATACTTTTGTTTTACTTATGAATGAAGGACCTAGCATGGATAAGAAGGATGACCATTGGAGCGGGATCAAGCATGGAGGAGAAGGTGCGCGCGCGGGGAAGAACAATGGAGCTTCCAGTGATGATTTTCGCACATTGAAGCCACCATAATGGGAGCGGGAAGCCTTGGACGAAATATGCATGATGCCACTTTATAAAATTCGCCCATAGGCTAATATAGGTGCTGCGCCACCTTATTTTTGGGCCAGGCCCATGTAATTTCGAAATACCATATTATAGGCTGTTTTTAGAGTCCGTATATATGAGGAAACTGACTTAGGGTCGGTTTCGGACCCCTCCTCCAAGGGGCCACGAAATTCCCTTCTATTCCCCCATATATACAGCCCTTAGGGCTTCGTTTTAGGGTTGGGTTTTGTTTAGATTACAAGTTTGCCATAGCAGCAACTTCGCGTTCTTCGTTTGTGTTCCACGACCAGACAAAGGCGTCACAGAACCCCACTTCATCAATAAAGTTTTCCTCTTATATTCGCAATATCCAGATTGCAATCTTAGTTTCGTGCTTGTTCTTCGTTTGCGTGCAGGAAATAGACCCTCGTGGTCAGGTTGATCGTGCTCCGGCGTGGTCAATAACCTCTCAGAGTTGGTTTAGCGATTGCTAAGGCGCGACGGCTCACACGTTCGTAGTCGGATCGTCAAAGTCTACTCCACCAAAAATGATAGCCACCATCTCATCGAAAGACAGGGACAACTTCGCCTCTATCACCACTAAGGCCCATGCAGCTAGGGGTGGGAAAAAACGAAAAGGTGGAGAGGTGGAAAGAGTTTCCATGTGGAAAGGAGGAATCCTACTCCTAATAGGATTGGAGTAGGACTCCTCCACCTCCAATTTTGACCAAACCTTAGGGTTTGAGGCTGCCTCCTCCCCTCCCTCCCTCCTATATATACTAGAGGATTTAGAGAGGAAAGCCAACCCTAATTGCCACATGCTGCCCTCTTCTTCCTCTAGATCTGTTTCTCCTCTAGATTAGTTCTGCGGTGCTTAGGCAAAGCCCTGCAGGATTAGTTCACCACCACCGCCACCACGCCATTGTGCTGACGGAGAACTCATCTACCTCTGCACTCCCTCTTGCTTGATTAAGAATGTGGATATCGTCATTGAGCTGTACGTGTGCTGAACACAGAGGTGCCATCCGTTCGATGCTAGATCGAAAGGACCGTGATCAAAATCGCGAGACGATTCGTGATTGGATCGCGGGACGGATTGTGACATGACAGATCGTGATTGGATCGTGAGATGGATCGTGATGAGATCGCGGGACGCTCGAAGATTTGGATTGCGAAGACATTCGACTACATCAACCACGTTTCTTAACGCTTCCCGCTTAGCGATCTACTAGGGTATGTAGATCCACTCTCCCTCTCATAGATGCTCATCACCATGGATAGATCTTGTGTGTGCGTAGGAAAATTTGTGTTTCCCATGCAACGTTCCCCAATAGCATCGCCACTCATCTTACCTCCTCCTCAGCCATGGTCTACGCCGTGGCTGTGTTGTCCACATTGGACATATCAGTCATACCGTTGACTCTCCTTATCGTCGCGCCGTCGCTGCAGCGGTGGCATGCAGACGGATCCAGAGAGGAAGAAGCTTAGGAAGCGACATTGCTCTCCTCCCTTGATGCTTCTAGCGGAGGGGATGATGAGGAAAATAAATGCGCCACCCACAACCTAGGGTTCACATCAATGATGCCCCTACCTAGAGCACCAAAGATGTCGGGCATGATGCACTTGATCACCCATGGGGCTGCAATCCCCTTTGTGGTTTGGCGGGGGCGAGGTCACTTGCACAAAGAGCGGAGGTGGTGACACAGCACAACGATCGAGACGCTAGTGTTTTACCCAGGATCGGGGCCACTGTGAAGCGTAAAACCCTACTCCCGCTTTGGTAGATTGATCATAGGAACACGAAGAACACACAACGCTCAAGCCCGACAAGGGTTGCCTTCGGGGGAGCTGCTACATGAGTACATGTGTCCAAAAGTCCGAATCTCTAGCTAGGTTGTCTTGGGCCTCCTTTTATAGCTCAAGGGGCAACCACAATGGCAAAATAGACATTGTCTGATGATTAGATAGCTAAAAGTGCTATCATACCTAACTCTGACACTTAGGACAAAATTCCATAAATGCAGTCTAGGTGGCGTGCGGGGGTGCATCCCCGGCAGGCTTCTACCACCGCTCTAGCTGACTATTGCAGCACAGCTTGACACGCCTCTGGACAGGTGTCAAGGGGACATAATTTGTCTTCTAGCGTGTCCCCACATGCTTAGAGAGATCCACCTAGGCACCTGGGAGCTCAACACCACATTGACAAGTGACCGACGTTGTGATGCGGTGGAGCGGTGGCGATCGGCTCGCGCTTGCCGGGGGATGGCTTGCCGGGTCTTCCTGAATATGTATGCGCCTTGGTCCCCAGCAGGCACCGGGGATGTGCTTGGCGCGTTCCGGGTCCATCTTGGGATGTAGTATTGATCTTGCTGGCATTGCTTGGCATGTTTGCAGGTTGCTTCTGCCATAGCTTGGCCTTGGATGTTTGTTTGGTTTGCACTTGTGGTCGTAGCTTTCCCTGACAGGCTTAGGCCATGAAGGCCGGAGTTGTTGTCCGTGCACATGTCAGGGGAAATAAATACCCCTATTTGTGTACTCCGAAACCAAGTATTGTCGGGCTTCATGAAAACTTGCGCACCATAGTTGACGAGGATATGTACCTAGGGTAGGGTCCTAGGAAACGCCTACATACCCTACCTAAGGACACTGCATTGGAGGACTTGAAGATCAAGCATAAACTTCCAAGTGGATTCCAGGAGATGTCCGAAGTGACTCGGCAGGATATCCACTCAGAGACTCCTTCCTTCACTCGGCGGTAGCATGTCACTCAGAAGACCTCGTTCTCACTCGACGCCAAAAGATCAAGAGCCATCATTAAGAGCCCAACGGGCAGACATTGATTCAATAGGCATTAATAGCTTTTATTACGTACGTTACCAGTAACGGCAGACTTTAACCCCACGATCGGACCCTTAGATGCTGGGTAATTATGAGGGGCAGCGAACTCTATATAAGCCGCCCCTCCCCTCCTGCACAAGGTTTCGCAACCATTGTAATCTCTATATTCCAGAAGACATAAGCTCCCGAGCACTAAGACGTAGGGCTGTTACCTCCACGAGAGGGGCCTGAACTCATACATCCATGTGTACATCCTCACCGTAGCTAGGACTCTGCCCTCTCCTTTCGTACCCCTACCATCTACTGTCAGGCTCGTTCCCACGATAGTTGGCGCCCATTGTAGGCCAGGCGTCTAAGCGACTTCCGACAAGGTTGCATTTTTCGTCGTTCGACATGTCTTCCGGTGGTGTTTTTGCTATGGGCCACAAGATCCATTTTGGAGCGCTCACCTTCATCGCCGACGATTCAGAACGGCTTCGGGAAGAGCCTCTCGACGTCGAGGAGCTCTCGGTCCACAGGGTCACGCACTTCCGTGCAAGTTCCTGCGGTGTGTTGCTGCGTCAGCCTTCGACTCCTTACTCGTCGACTCCCCTCGCTGTTCACGGTCGCAAGCGGTCCGGCCGCTCGCGACTTTAGCATTGGGTCAAACACGTAGTGGCACGTTGAACTTCTCCACAGATTACAGCACTCGAGCCCGCCGAGTCTCTTCATGACGTGTTCAAGTCGGATTCCGATCCGTCCGACGTGCCTTCCGTGTGCGAAAGCTGCGATCCCGCAGCGGAGGTCTTGATGGCTGGCTCTCATTAGAGTTCGCCACCTGGATTTGGCCATGGCAGGCGCGAGGCTCGCGGTCCGTCGAATGAGCTGCTGCGCCGTGAAGAGGAGGTTCTTCATACTCCCATCGTTGGCGCGATTGCCGAGGCTCAAGCTTTGGAGGCTGCACGCATTCGTCTGGAAGAACTCCAGGCAGAACTTGACGAGCGCCCCCACGCCCCAGTCGACGTCAACGGCAGCTGTTTCCGACTGGGTCTCACGACGACGTTGAGGTATACCGAACTCCTGTGTTAAATGTTGCTGCTACTGCTAGGATAGTAGATTCCATTTAGCCGTCCCGGTCAAAGGCTGGAAGAGGGTTGATGCAGATCAGAGCACTATTGGTGATGAGGACAGCCCTACTAATGCTACACCCACAACTCCGACTGCTATACATACAGGACCAATTACTAGAGCTCGCGCACATCAATTGAATTACCAGGTACTTTCGTTTCTTGCAAATCCTTCTAATGTTCATGAACATATGATGCTGCCTAAATTAGATACTTTTGTTTTACTTGTGAATGAAGGACCTGGCATGGACAAGAAGGATGACCATTGGAGCGGGATCAAGCATGGAGAAGAAGGTGCGCGCGCGGGAAAGAACAATGGAGTTTCCAGTGATGATTTTCGCACTTTGAAGCCACCATAATGGGAGCAAGAAGCCTTGGACGAAATATGCATGATGCCACTTTATAAAATTCATCCCTAGGCTAATATAGGTGTTGCGCCACCTTATTTTTGGGCCAGGCCCATGTAATTTCGAAATACCATATTATAGGCTATTTTTAGAGTCCGTATGTATGGGGAAACTGAGTTAGGGTCGGTTTCAGACCCCTCCTCCAAGGGGCCACGAAATTCCCCTCTATTCCCCATATATACAGCCCTTAGGGCGTCGTTTTAGGTTTGGGGTTTTGTTTAGATTATAAGTTCGCCATAGCTGCAACTTCGCGTTCTTCGTTTGTGTTCCACGACCAGACAAAGGCGTCATAGAACCCCACTTCATCAATAAAGCTTTCCTCTTATATTCGCAATATCCAGATTGCAATCTTAGTTTCTTGCTTGTTCTTCATTTGCATGCAGGAAACAGACCCTCGTGGTCAGGTTGATCGTGCTCCGGCGTGGTCAATAACCTCTCGGAATTGGTTTAGCGATTGCTAAGGCGCAGCGTCATCACACGTTCGTAGTCGGATCGTCAAAGTCTACTCCACCAAAATGATAGCCACCATCTCATCGAAAGACAGGGACAACTTCGCCTCTATCAATTGGATACATAGCAATTCACCCAGGGCAGAGACCGTTCAGTCGACACACAGCCCTGGATCGCCCTTGCACCGTCGGGGCGGAGGTTTCCATGAAGAGCAGGTCAGAGATCTGTTCCACCGCGAAGACCACCGTCGAGTGCCCACTCCTCCGCGGAGTGGTCCCTACGTGCCCTGGCGCCAGGACGATAGGTGCTCCTTTGGTGATGAGCGGAACGCGGGCTTTGACGCCCGCGATCTCCTCGTTCAGAAGCGGATTGATAGGGGCAGAGCCCATAGAGAAGGACACGACAGAAATGTTCTGAGTGGAAGCCCAACCGTGGTGTCTGGTCCCCAATGTTTCAGCAGAGCCATATGTTCTGCAGAGATCCCCCCAACATTAGGATGGCGGCCGAAATCGGAAAGTTTTCTGGCGAAACAAAGCCAGAGACTTGGTTAGATGATTACCGAGTGGCTGTGCAAATTGGTGGCAGAAATGACAATGTTGCAATGAAGCACCTGCCCCTGATGTTAGATGGTTCAGCTCGAGCTTGGCTGAATCGTTTGGCTCCCTCCAGCATACGTTGTTGGGAGGATCTTGCCCGAGTGTTTGTCCGAACCTTTGAGGGCACATGCAAGCGTCCGGCAGGTCTGGTCGACTGCTGTGTCCAGAAGCCCAATGAAACTTTGAGAGATTACATTCAGCGATGGTCCACTCTGCATCATACAGTGGAGAATGTGTCGGAACACTAGGCTATTTGTGCTTTCAAGGCCAGTGTGAGATACAAAGAGCTATATCTGAAGTTTGGGCAGACGGGTGATATTTCACTCGGCAAGATGATGGAAATCGCCACTCGGTACGCCAATGGAGAGGAAGAAGACCGCCTCCATAGCGGTAAAGGAAAGGCGGTCAATGAAGCTGGTAGCAGCAACAATCAGAAACTAAAGCGAAAAGTTGAAGATTCGGTTCAAGCAGAAGCGGCAGCACTCGCGACTCAGTCGAAGAACAAGGGTAAAGCTAAGGCACAGTATGCCCCCAAGAAAGGGGAAAATCAGTCAGGAACTGATATCATGGATCAGTCGTGTGTAACACACACGAGGAAAGATGTGGAAGGCAATCTAATTTTGCCCAAGCACACCACTCGACAATGTCGAACCCTTATCTAGCAATTCAAGGGAGACCTGCCGAGTGATAAATCTCCTGAGAAGGGAGGTGAAGATGAGGATAAGGTAACATTCCCGGATGTCACTGCTACACTGGTGATCTTTGCTGATGTCGAGAGCAAGAGCCATCTGAAAGTCATCAACAAAGAAATCAACATGGCTGTACCGGATACCCCCACCTACCTCAAATGGTCCCAATATGCTATCACATTCGACCAGACAGACCATCCTGCTCATGTGGCCACTCCCGGTCGATAGGCTTTGGTAGTTGATCCGGGGGGGACTCGACTTAGAAAGGTCCTCATGGACGGTGGCAACGGCCTAAACATTCTCTATGCGGATACCCTGAAAGGGATGGACATTTTGATGTCCCGTCTGAGTGAGAGCAACATGCAGTTTCATGGGGTCATCCCAGGAAAGAAGGCCATGTCACTTGGCCAGATAGCATTGGATGTGGCATTCGGGAATGACAAAAATTTCCGAAAAGAAAATTTGACATTTGAAGTCGTGGATTTCAAGAGTGCTTACCACGCCATTCTAGGTCGACCCGCTTATGCACGTTTCATGGCCCGACCATGTTATGTGTATCTCAAGTTGAAAATGCCAGGCCCTAAGGGCGTGATCACGGTCACTGGCAATCGACAGCGGGCTGAAGAATGCCTCCAGCAAGGCTCCAAGATCGTCGATCACCAAATGGCCAGGGTTGAGTTGGAGGAGTACAAGAAAACCGCCGACCCTGCTGATTTGGTCCGCGTAAAGAAGTCGGCTTCCGAGTCGGCATTTCAGTCGGCAGGGGAAGTGAAGAAGGTACACATCCATCCGACGGATCCTACTACTGCCCTGACGAATATTTCATCAACACTCGATAGCAAATAGGAAGCCGAGCTCATCAAGTTCCTCCGTGAGAACTGGGATATCTTCGCATGGAAGCCTGCTGACATGCCAGGGATTCCTAGGGAGCTGGCTGAGCACCGTCTGCGAGTGGATCCGAAAGACAAACCCGTCAGAGAGCATTTGCATCACTCAGCGATGGAGAGGCGCAAGGCAATCGGAGAAGAAGTGGCCCATCTCTTGCAAGCCAAGTTCATTCGGGAGATTTACCACTCCGAGTGGCTCTCGAATGTTGTGATGGTGCCAAAGAAAGATAACTCGTTGCGCATGTGCATTGACTTCAAACATCTCAACAAGGTGTGCCCAAAAGATCATTTTCCGCTCCCTCGCATAGATCAAATTGTTGACTCGACAGCGGGGTGTGAGCATTTATCGTTTTTGAATGCTTATTCTGGGTACCATCAGATCCGTCTGTATGGCCCGGATAAAATAAAGACAACCTTTATCACCCCATTCGGGTGTTTTTGTTACATCAGCATGCCTTTTGGTCTCAAGAATGCTGACGCTACTTTTATGCGCATGATTCAGAAATGTTTACTCGACCAGATCCCTCGGAATGTCGAGGCATACATGGACGATATAGTGGCCAAGTATCGCAAAGGTTCCGACCTGCTGGCTGACATGGCCGAGACATTCGCCAATCTGAGGCGATTCGACATAAAGCTGAATCCGGCCAAATGTACTTTCGGTGTCCCTGGCGGCAAGTTGCTCGGTTTTCTCGTTTTCGAGCGAGGAATTGATGTCAACCCTAATAAAATCAGCGCCGTTACCCGTATGAAGACTCCCGTGTGAGTGCACGACGTTTAGAAGCTCACAGGTTGCTTGGCAGCATTGAGTCGATTCATTTCTCATCTTGGTGAGAAGGTTCTGCCTTTATATCAATTGATGAAGAAGTCCAACACGTTCGACTGGACTCCCAAAGCCGAAGCAGCATTTGTTGAGCTCAAAGCCCTGCTCTCCACCCAGTCGGTGCTTGCCACTCCTGCCAGCAGAGAGCCCTTGCTCCTGTACATCGCGGCCACAAATCAGGTCGTCAGTACAGTACTAACTGTCGAGCGGGAAGAGGAAGGTAAAGCTTATAAGGTCCAGCGGCCAGTTTATTATGTCTCGGAAGTAATGTCCCCCTCAAAGCAAAGATATCCACATTATTAGAAGCTGGTCTATGGTATGTACCTATCATTAAAGAAGGTGGCGCATTATTTCCAAGACCATTCGATTTCAGCCGTTAGTGATGCTCCCTTGTCCGAAATTTTCAATAATCGAGATGCATCAGGTCGAGTGGCTAAATGGGCAATTGAGATTGGACACGTTGACATCAGGTTCGAAGCCAAAAAAGCAATCAAGTGCCAAGCATTGGCAGATTTCATGGCCGAGTGGATTGAACAGCAAGAGCCTATCCAAGTTCACTCGACGCATTGGACAATGTTCTTTGATGGCTCCAAAATGTTGAATGGGTCTGGTGCTGGTGTTGTCTTGATATCTCCCAGAGGTGACAAGCTCAACTATGTCTTGCAAATTCACTTCGATTCCTCCAAAAATGAGGCAGAGTATGAAGCACTTTTGTATGGGTTGCACATGGCTATCTCACTCGGCGTCAAGTGCCTAATGGTTTATGGCAACTCAAATTCTGTGTTGAATCAATCGATGAAAGAGTGGGATGTTCGAAACCGCGCTATGGCTGGAGACTGCAATGCAGTTCAAAGTTGGAGAAGAAGTTTGAAGGCCTGGAACTTCATCATGTTCCCCAACTGAAAAATCAGGTGGCTGATGAACTGTCCAAGATTGGTTCCACTCGACGGCCTGTCCCCAGCAGTGTGTTCTTGGAGCACTTGGACACTCCTTCGGTTCAAGAAGATCCTTTCATCGAAGAGCCCCCACAGGCTTTGAGTTCCACCGACTCGACAGAAGTCGATGTCCCTGCAGTGATTGACCTGGTCATGGAAATTCTGGTTATCATTCCCAATTGGATTGTGCCTTACATTGCCTATATCCTCAGACAAGAGCTCCCCGAAGATGAAACAGAGGCTCGACAGATTGTGCGCAGGTCCAAGGCTTTCACTGTGATGGGAGATCAACTGTTCAGAGAGAGTGCGACTAGTGTCACCCAGCTACATTTCCCCCGAGGAAGGTCGAATGATTCTAGACGAGATTCACTCTGGAACTTGCGGCCACCATGCATCCTCAAGGACGATTGTCGCTAAAGCATAGCAAGCTGGTTTTTACTAGCCACGAGCTAATGAGATGGCTAAATACATCGTTGATCATTGCGATGGTTGCAAGTTCTATGCGAACTTGTCACACAAGCCGGCGTCTGCTCTGAAGACAATTCCTCTTGCCCGGACGTTTGCTGTTTCAGGACTCCACATGGTTGGCCCCTTTCGACCCGGAAAAGGAGGATTCACTCACTTGTTGGTAGCAGTCGACAAATTCACCAAGTGGACAGAAGCCAAGCCAATCAAGAAGCTGAACTCCCGCACGACGGTCACATTCATGAGAGAGATAATTTATCGATACGACATTCTGCACAGCATCATCACTGACAACGGCACTAATTTTGACTCGGAAGAATTCAGGAACTTCTGTAACTCCCAAGGCACCCGAGTGGATTATGCATCTGTTGCGCATCCTCAAACCAATGGGCAAGTCGACTGGGCTAATGGTCTCATCTTGCAAGGTCTGAAGCCTCGTCTCATGCGCGATTTGTATCATGCCGCCGGAGCCTGGGTAACTGAATTGCCGTCTGTTTTGTGGGGTCTGAGGACAACGCCTAATCGGTCGACTGGACAAACTCATTTCTTCCTCGTCTATGGTGCTGAGGCCAACCTGCCGAGTGACTTGTTTCACAATTCTCCTCGAGTGGAGCTGTATTATGAGGCTGAAGCTGAACAAGCTAGACAAGACGGCATAGATCTTCTCGAGGAGGAACGAGAGTTGGCTCTGATCTGGACCACTGCCTATTAGCAAGACCTGTGGCGCTTCCATGCGAAGAATTTCAAGAGTCGGTCGTTTCATGAGGGAGACCTGGTGCTTCGAGTGAATCAACACCGACCTCACAAGCTTGCTCCTGCATGGGAAGGTCCTTTCGTCGTCACTAAGGTGCTAAACAACGGAGCCTATCACTTGTACAATCTCATGAAGTAGATAGACGAGTCACGAGCCTGGAACGTAGATCTGCTCCGGCGTTTTTATACTTGAGACAGAAGAATCCTCTGATGTAATAAGAATACTTCATCAATGCAATTCACATTTCTGCAATGTATTGTTGATTCCAATCGTAATATTTCATTCTTGGGAACTCCGAGTGGTGAGCAATCCTCACACTCGGGGGCTTAGCTAAGAACATGCTTCGCCTAAGTTAAAAACCATGTCGGGTAGGTAGCAGTCCATTCACTTGACGGCCTATTTGCGAATCCGTCTTCGCTTAGGTTCGAAAATAACTCTGAGTGATGAGCGATCCACACACTCGGGGGCTTAGCTGGGAACATGCTTCGCCTAAGTTAAAAACCTCGTCGGGTGGATAGCAATCCATTCACTCAACAGCTTAACCGCAAATCAACATTCGCCTAAGTTCAAAAATAACTCCGAGTGATGAGCGATCCTCATGCTCGGGGGCTTAGCTGTGAACATGATTCGCCTAAGTTAAAAACCGCGTCAGGTGGATAGCAATCCATTCACTCGATAGCTTAGCCGTGAATCGATATTCGCCTAAGTTCGAAAATAACTCCGAGTGATGAGCGATCCTCATGCTCGGGGGCTTAGGTGCAAACATGCTTCGCCTAAGTTAAAAACCTCATCAGGTGGATAGCAATCCATCCACTCGACAGCTTAGCCGCGAATTGACATTCGCCTAAGTTCGAAAATAACTCCGTGTGATGAGCGATCCTCACGCTCAGGGCTTAGCTGCGAACATGCTTCGCCTAAGTTAAAAACCAAGTCGGGCGGATAGCAATCCATTCACTCGACAGCTTAGCCGCGAATCAACATTCTCCTAAGTTCAAAAATAACTCTGAGTGATGAGTGATCCTCACCCTCGGGGGCTTAGCTGCGAACATGCTTCGCCTAAGTTAAAAATCTCGTCGGGAGGATAGCAATCCATCCACTCGACACCTTAGCCGCGAATCGACATTCGCCTAAGTTTGAAAATAACTCCGAGTGATGAGCGATCCTCACGCTCGGGGGCTTAGCTGCAAACACTTTTCGCCTAAGTTAAAAACTTCATCGTGTGGATAGCAATCTATTCACTCGACAGCCTAGCGGTGAATCGACATTCGCCTAAGGTCAAAAATATCCCGAATGGTGAGAACTCCTCACACTCGGGGGCTTAGCTGTGAACACGCTTCGCCTAAGTTAAAAACAAACTCAATCGAGCAGACGATTGAAAGCCAAATACGAATAAAATCCAAAGGATAAAACCACGGATAAGCGTGTCGGAAAGAAGCAAATGTGCTTATTCCTAAGGCCTGAATGAAGTTTTAAGGGATACAATTCCACTCGGTATACCGAGGTGAATAAAAGTATTTTTGACGAAGACCAAGTTTTTTAAACGGATGACGGGCTGGCTGGCTCGACAAAAGTGTCCAAGTCGATGCCGTCAGCGATTCTGGTGGCTGCCTCAATGAAGGTTTCCATGAAGTCCTCGAATTGGAGTTTCTTTATGTTTGCCACCTGGAGCTCCTTCAGCTTCTCTTCCCTCACGTCCCTGCAATGGACCCTGACAAGTGATAACGCCACGTTGGCCCCGCAGCAAGCAGCAGATTTCTTCCAGGCTTGCACTCTACTGGGAAGTTCATTCAGGCGAGCCATTATAGAGTTGAGGTCGAGCTGAAGAGTGTCCTCGGGCCATAGCTCCTTGTCGATTCTCTCCATTGCAGATTTCAGTCGGGCAATATATGCCTGGACGCCTTGGAGCCGGAAGTTGAGTCTCAGCATGTTCATGGCCACTACATCTACGACTGGTGACTTGGTAGGGTCCAGAATGGGCTCAACCTCCTCTGTCTCCTTCTCGAAGTCTTGGCAGAACTCTGTTGAAGAGTTGGAATGGGAAGAGAATCGGTGAACCGCGACCTTCAAAGGTTCCACAAACTTCAGTCGACAAGAAACACTTACCGTCGAGCAGGATATACATCTTCCTCAAGAATTCGCCCAAGTGCTTCTCCAGTCCGTTGCTCCGTTTGTTCAGACGCTCGTCCCTTTTAACGAGGTCCACATGCTCCTGCTTCAACTTTGCGCTCTCCTCCTCCAATTTCTTGGCAACCGTTAACTTCCGATCTGCAGCTTCAGTCTTGTCCCTGGCCACTCTTTGGGCGTCAGCAAGTGCCTCGTCCTTCTCCTCTAGTGCCTTCTTCATGGAATCTAAAGAAACAACATTGTTGAGTCGCGCTTGGAGTTGACGGTTTTCATTGCGTACGTCTGTTCGAGTGAGAGCACTCGGTTCAAAACATGAAGAGTGAAGTGGGGAATGCAGAAAGTCAATAGTAATTACCTCCCAGAGACTTCAGCTCAGCACGCGCTCGCTCCAAATCGTTGTTGGAGGCCTCCAGATATACTCGCAGTCGGTTCCTCTCATCCTCCATGTCCTTGTCCTGTGCACCAAGTTTGCAAGCCCTCTAGAACCAACAAAAGACAGGAATTCAATCGGCAAGTGGTGCCAGGGAGAGCCAACTGAGTTATGAACACCGACGAATGACTATCCTACAACCTTGTTGATGAGGACATGACTACCTTGGATACAACCAAAAATGTTGCATACATGCATATTTGTGAGGTGATTTCTTATAAGAATTATGCAATAATTTATTATGTTATCCGGAACAAAAATACTTCTCCTATTTTTATTTTATGCCTAAATGCAGAATGGTCGAACACTTGTATGAACCACGTGTGATGACAAAGAAAGAGGAAATGGTTGGGTGATATTCAAGAGGTCATCTAATGTCAAAGGAAACAATTAGGTGTTGTTCAAGAAGTTTTCTCACGTCACTTTTAGCCCAAGAGAAGATAGAGTACAAGTCTCTCACGTTCTGGACTCAGATTCGGACTGCACAGACACACCTATCTCAAAACGCTAACAACTTTTTCATACGGACTCGGAATTGGGTGATTCGTTTTGTTATGGAAACTAGATTTCATATGTGTTCCAGCCCAGTTGGAATCACCTTAAAATTCGTCCGGATCGCGAAGATATCAACGAAACAATCTGACATTGCATCAGAATCCGAGTTAAACACAAGTCCAAAGGTGTTGCATCACCTCCACTTGAGCCCATCGGCTTTGTACGACCTAGGGTTTGTTTTAGGGTGTCTTGGGACGTCCTCCCACCTCCTTGGCCGCCACCCCTTGCTCCTCTATAAGTAGATCAATCTAGTAGCTTTTCCTTTGGGGTTTTGTTTAGTTAAAAGTTAGCCATTGCAACTTCATGTACTTCGTTTGTGTCCAACGACCAGACCAAGACCGCTTTCGGAACCCCACCCTTAACAATACTTCATCTATATTCGCAATATTCAGATTGCATTATCATATTCTTGCTTGTTCTTCGATTGCTTGCAGGAATAGACCTTCGTGGTCAGGTTGATCGTGCTCCGGCGTGGTCAATAACCTCTTGGAGATTGGTTTAGCGATTGCTAAGGCACAACGTCGTGCATGTTTGTAGTCGGATCGTCAAAGTCGTCTCCACCAAATCGATAGTTATCATCTTATCGAAAGATCGGGACCCTCGCATGTATCAAGTGGTATCAGTTTTCAGGTTGCTCGGTTAGAATTTCCAGTTATTCATAGATTAGATGTTTTTTCCTTACCTATTGCCAAAGAGAAAGCCACACAAAAAAAAGTTAGATCTATTCATCTTTTCTCCAAACCAGTCTGAGCCTTTGCACTTTTCTTTTCAGTGCTTGCATAGTTGAATTATCGGTTGCATCGTCGTGTCGAGTTGCTGGTCTTAGCGTCTAGTCTTTTAGAGTTTCGAGTTCTATTCACAACTTGTCACGCCGGCGTCGCACCATCTTCATCGCTGCTGCCATATACCACCACCACGCCAGCATCATCCCTTTTGTTGTCACCCACCACCAACCATCAATTTTCACCACATGCTACCATTGTTCATTGTCATTATCACACTTGAGGTCGTTCACATGTACGCTTGATCCAATCTACATCTTATCTAATTTGTTGGATAGAAAAAAAGTGAGGGATAAAAAAAGAAAAAAAAAGTGAGAGAAAAAAAAGAGAAGAAAAATATAGAGAGAAGAGAAAAAAACAAATTTCGAATCTACCTAGACTCAATCTCGTATGTGAATTCGGATTGAAATCTGTTTTGCGCAGTGTTGAGTAAAACAAGCGTATCTTCCTCATACGAACTTGGAATTGAATGATTCTTTTTGCATTCGAAAGCTTGAGTCAGTAGAATTCTTGAGAAAAAATATCAGAAATTTCACATAATATTTTCTAGAGGAAAGCTGAAGAGAGAGTTTTGTATATCTTGCATGTCAGTCATTTATCATCATTGTCTTTACTGTCATTGTGATCTTCACTTATATCTTGCTGTCGAGAGCTAATTCATATCATCCCTTTCTGCTATTTCTCGTACATCGTGACTCCATTAGTGTTCTAGGCTCGCGTCTCTAGTATGGTCTAGCCTAGGACCAGCACAGTACCGTCGTTGAGCGTTTATTGAACATTTCATCTCTGAATTGATTATTGCTAATCTTTTGCTACCATATATTAAGCCTTCCAAGCTCCACATATTTCTACATCGTGTATACATACGTTCACCTGGTAATCGCTTTACCCAATCTTTGGAGATATTGACACCGTCGGTTGCCAGTCGCCACCTGCTGCATGGTAAGAATTTGTAAGACATTGATATTTGCTTTATTGTGAGCATTTTACCACCACATCCCAGTAGTTCATAGGAACAATATACTTGGATCTTTGTTTCTTGTTTCTACTAGTCATGACAGGATCCAGAGTTGTCAGTTCATGGGCTTCTTCGATCGTGGGAGACGTGTCACCACAAAAACCGATACGAGAGATGCAAAGAGATCCAAATGCACATGATCAGGTTAATGTTTCTATACCTCCATTTAATGGCCGATTTAGACCTGCTTTATATATCGAGTGGGAGTTTGAAATAAATGAAATATTTGCTTCCCATAATTTTGCTGCACATAAAAAAGTTAAGGTCGCAGTTGGTTCTTTCACTGGTTATGCTTTAGTTTGGTGGAGCGAATATTGTCGGTTACACAAAGATATTATACCTATTACTTGGGATGATTTGAAACTTGCCATGAGACACACGTTCGTACCTGCTTATTATACTCGTGACAAGCTTAAAAAGTTACAATATTTGAAACAAGGTAGTGACACCATAATGAAATATTATGATGATTTACAAATGACCTTGTTGCATTCCTCATTAGAAGAAAGTGAAGAAGATTTTATGGATAGATTTTGGGGAGGATTAAACCTTGATATTCAGGAGATACTAATTCATGAAAAGTGTTATTCTATGGATCGTTTGTTTCGTCTTGCTTGCAAAGCTGAACAGGAAATAAATCAACGTGTTGCCCAAAAGGAAATAGAGCGCAAGGTGCACATTCCAAGAGTTGATATCGTTGTTCCTTCAACTACTAGACATACTGTGACAACCACATCAAATCTTGTGAGGGCTACATCACCTTCACCATGTAACACGTCACCATCGAGAGTGCCTACATCATCTGAGTTGATCATAAGAGGTAATGCCAAAGGTATTGATCTTCCACCTCCACATGAGTATGATGAATGCCTTGTCAATTCCAATATACCCTATGATGAGCTACCCATTACTTTGATCACACCACCTATTTTAGAGGACTATGTTCACGATTATACTTCCTCATGTGATCAAATAACTACAATATCAACAATTGTGAGTGCACCCATTGAATTAACTATTGATGAGCAAGAACCGTGCGAATCAGTAAAAAAATCTAATTTGGGTCAAATATGTTTGAAAATAATCCTGTCGGTGTTTAATCATTTTGATATGACCTCCAGTCTTGGTGATAATTCTGTGTCAAATGACATGTTGCATGTTTGCTTATTTAAGCATGTTGTAGCATCTAAGTTTGAAATGATTCACGTTTATTTACCAATATTGTGATGGTTTAATGATGAACATCATGAATCTTTTGATCTGAATAAGGACTTCACTTATATGTGGAAACTGAGTTGCAATATTGTGATGCCTTCTACTTCTTGTCATAATCTTTTGGCTTTATATTTCATGACATCTGATGAGCGCCCTTGTATATATATGTCACATGTGTCACAACTGAGAACAATAAAAATGGACGACATATACATATACAATGTGTATGCCTTTTCTCTTTCGGTAGCCACATTTCAGATTAAGCAACGCCAAGGACGGCTTTGTTTTCAAAAAGGGGAGGATGATGAGGACATGACTACCTTGGATACGACCAAAAATGTTGCATACATGCATATTTGTGAGGTGATTTCGTATAAGAATTATGCAATAATTTATTTATGTTATCCGGAACAAAAATACTTCACCTATTTTTATTTTATGCCTAAATGCAGAATGGTCGAACACTTGTATGAACCACGTGTGATGACAAAGAAAAAGGAAATGGTTGGGTGCTATTCAAGAGGTCCTCTAATGTCAAAGGAAACAATTAGGTGTTGTTCAAGAAGTTCTCTCACGTCACTTTTAGCCCAAGAGAAGATAGAGTCCAAGTCTCTCACGTTCTGGACTCAGATTCGGACTGCCGAGACACACCTGTCTCAAAACGCTAACAACTTTTTCATACATACTCGGAATTGGGTGATGCTTTTTATGCTGGAAACTAGATTTCATATGCGTTCCAGCCCAGTTGGAATTACCTTAAAATTCGTCCAGATCGCGAAGATATCGACGAAACAATCTGACGTTGCATCAGAATCCGAGTTAAACACAAGTCCAAAGGTGTTGCATCACCTCCACTTGGGCCCATCGTCCTTGTACGACCTAGGGTTTGTTTTAGGGTGTCTTGGGACGTCCTCCCACCTCCTTGGCCGCCACCCCTTGCTCCTATATAAGTATATCAATCTAGTATCTTTTCCTTTGGGGTTTTGTTTAGTTAAAAGTTAGCCATTGCAACTTCATGTACTTCGTTTGTGTCCAACGACCAGACCAAGACCGCTTTCGGAACCCCACCCTTAACAATACTTCATCTATATTCTCAATATTCAGATTGCATTATCATATTCTTGCTTGTTCTTCGATTGCTTACAGGAATAGACCTTCGTGGTCAGGTTGATCGTGCTCCGGCGTGGTCAATAACCTCTTGGAGATTGGTTTAGCGATTGCTAAGGCACAACGTCGTGCATGTTTGTAGTCGGATCGTCAAAGTCGTCTCCACCAAATCGATTGTTATCATCTCATCGAAAGATCGGGACCCTCGCATGTATCAGTATCCTGCCCGGCAACGGCGACAGAAATCCTTCTTGCTACCTCTTGAGCTTGCGTTGGTTTTCCCTTGAAGAGGAAAGGGTGATGCAGTGAAGTAGATAAGTATTTCCCTAAGTTGTCGAGAACCAAGGTATCAATCCAGTAGGTGGAACAAGCAAGTCACCAATTGTTGCACCTACACAAACAATCAAACTCTTGCACCCAACGCTATAAAGGGGTTGTCAATCCCTTCACGATTATTTGCAAGGATTAGATCTGAAAGAGATAGATGTAAATGAGTTTGGAAAGTAAAAGATAAATAAATTGCAGAAAAGTGTAGATCTGAAAGTATATGATGGAAAATAGACCTGAGGGCCATAGGTTTCACTAGAGGCTTCTCTCTTGAAGGCAAATATCATGGTGGGTACACAAATTACTGTCAATCAATTGATAGAAAAGTGAATGATCATGTAGTTATCCAAGGAAATGATCATGCATATAGGAATCACGTCCATGACAACTAGACCGAAATGATTCTGCATCTACTACTATTACTCCACACATCGACCGACTCCTGCCTGCATCTAGAGTATTAAGTTCATGAAGAACAGAGTAACGCATTCAGAAAGATGACATGATGTAGAGGGATAAACTCAAGCAGTATGATGAAAACCCCATCTTGTTACCCTTGATGGCAACAATACAATACATGCCTCGCTACCCCTACTATATCACTGTGTGAGGACACCGCAAGATTGAACCCAAAACCAAGCACTTCTCCCATTGCAAGAATTACCAATCTAGTTGGCCAAACCAAACCAATAACTCAAAGAGACTTGCAAGGATATAAATCATGCAAATAAGAATTCAGAGGAGATTCAAAGAAGATGCATGCATAATCTGAACATAAACTCACAATTCATCGGATCTTGACAAACACACCACAAAAGAGGATTACATCGGATAGATCTCCATGAAGATCATGAAGAACATGGTATTGAAGATCAAAGAGAGAGAACAAGCCATCTAGCTACTAGCTCTGGACCCGTAGGTCTATGGTGGACTACACACGCATCATTGGAGGGGAAATGGAGTTGATGTAGATGCCCTTCGTGATCGAAACCCCTCCGGCAGATTAACGGAAAAGGCTCCAAGATTGGATCTCTTGGGAATGGAGGCTTTCGGTGGCAAAAAAGTATTTGCGTGGCTCTTTTTGATGTTGGGGGGGGGGATATTTGGGTATTTATACGCCAGAGAATAGGGTTAGGAGACCTCCCAGGGAGCGACAAGCCTGCTAGGCATGGCCAAGGGGCACGCCTAGCAAGCTTGTGGTGCCCTGGCACCTCCCCTGACGTGCACTCCAAGCTTGATCGGCTTGTTTCCTTCCAAAAAAATTCCTTTTGAAGGTTTTATTCCGTTTGGACTCCGTTTAATATCCCATATCTGCAAAACTCAAAAACAAGGAAAAAACAGAAACTAGCACTTGGCTCTAGATTAATAGGTTAGTCCCAAAGATAATATAAAATAGCATATTAATGCATATAGAACATCCAAAACAGATAATATAATAGCATGCCGTCATAAAAAATTATAGATACGTTGGAGACGTATAAGCGACTCGCAGCGGCACGCGGACCAGACCCTTGCGCAAGGAGCGTAAGGCCATACTCAACCACCTCCCCCTGGTGAGGATGGACGGTGAGCGGCGACGCGGGTAAGCGCTTCTTCTAGCATTGCCAGGAGTAAGAGCGCCACCCATGTCTCGCCCCGTCCGATCCCTAAAACCATGGAGGAAGCTTTGACGCAGGCCCAACTACTACTGAACTTTCCACCTTCACCAGAGAGGATGGAGGAGTGAAGGGAGACCATACAAAGTCTACTAAGCATCGCCAACAAGGACAAACCAAATGCGTTGGGTTCCTCTTGCGTGCGGCGTGGGGCTTCCGCACGACCCACTGCCGGGCACGACCCCGGTGGAGCACACACGATGCAGTCGCCCCCACGACAGCAACAAGCTTCCCGCTGGCCCGATGCACAAGATGAAGTGTCTCAAGCCTTGACGGGCCCACGGTTGAAGCGGGACCAGCGCCATGTCCTACAGGTCAAGCACAAGGAGGACGCGCGCACCGCCATCGAGAGGCGGTGGGAAGCGTGTTTGAAGGATCAAAAGTGGGTCTAGAGGGGGGTGATTAGACTACTTGACCAAATAAAAACCTAACCTTTTCCCAAGTTAATTGGTTGGCAAATTTTAGCGATTCTAGCAAATCAAGTTCACCCAAGACATGCAGGTCTATGAGTATTGAAGCGGAAAGTAAAGACAAGCATATGTAAGAGGATAGGGATAAGAAGATCAAACGCAATTTGGAGACACGAAGATTTTTCCCTTGGTTCCGATAGGTGGTGCTATCGTACATCCATGTTTATGGAGACTTCAACCCATGGAGGGTAACGGTTGCGAGAGTCCACGGAGGGATTTGAGGGAGTCCTAGATTAAGGGGTCCTCGGATAGCCGACCCATTGTTCATGGGCCGGACTATATGGGCCACAAGATAGGCATCAGAGGATCGAGGACCACCTGTGCCAGGATGGAAGCCTCATGGAGTCAAGACGTGTTCTCCTAGTTATTAGCTGTAGTTAGGCAAGTTATCTCTTCGGCATGTAACCGACCATGTGTAGGCCAAGGACACCCTCGACATCTACATAAGCCGAAGGGTTTTAGGGGTTAGGGACAGGACAACTCATCTAGGGTTAGACATACGATCTCGAGGTAGATCAACTGTGTAACCCCTTACACCATCAATACAATCAAGCAGGACTTAGGGTATTACCTCTATTGGAGGGCCTGAACCTGGGTAAACTCGTGTCCCCTTCGTCTCCTATTACCGTTGATCCTAGTATCACAGTTCGGGACCCCCTACCCGAGATCCGCCGGTTTTGACACTGACATTGGTGCTTTCATTCAGAGTTCCTCTATGAGCATGGAAGGAATCGATGACTCGCCCCGTCACAAGTAGCGAGATCTGTATCGAGGGGATTCTCACCCCCGATCAGAATTTCATTGACAATGACATCTTGTCGCACCCCGGCCTGGTCGGCCATCATGGTCAGACCAGAAGGTTTCCCCTCAATCAGTGTATTAAGTTCGGAATCCTAGAGTTCGTGACTGATTCACGGGGAACGCTCGTTCCAATGGACTCCTTAACCTTCAAAGGAAAGCTTGTAAATTCGGATGCTTCGACGTCCAATGCATTAGGTCCCACAGTGGAACGGAACACGGATCCGCTTTGTCGTAACTCCGTAACCGTCACACCGCTTGACGAATCCACTCATATTAGCGACACGGATCCCGCCATCGCCTCGTTCCTAAACAAGTTGTTTGATCGGATCGAAGCTATGCATATATCAGATGACCAGGTTCCGATCTATGATCGGCTTGGGATCAGACGCGATGATAGGGAGATTCATGTCCCTCTGGTCACTCACCTTGTCACCACCATTGAGTGTCCGGCCACGGATTCTGCCCAACAACTGGAATTGAAAATCGTCTATACCCCCATCCACGATCTCCAAGACCCCGTCGGAGAATCAGAGGCGAGGAATCGCTTTAAAGCCAGACCGTCACCGGTTCAGGATCCGTCGCGTGATTTAGAAACTGCACTTTAGAACACTCACGGCGACAGGGAACGAAATGTTTTCCCACCCACCGCCCAAGACGATTATCCAAGTACCGTGCCAAAGCCCATGTCTTCGGACTTCCAGGATATCAAGCAAATACAAGGAGAATCAGTCCACCACTTTTGGGAAAGACTCCTCCTTTCTAGGAGCAGAGTAAAAGGTCTTAGTGACCAAGACATAATGGCAATTTTCATCAGTAAGTGTCAT
Organism: Hordeum marinum; assembly: GCA_022496015.1. Lineage (NCBI taxonomy): Eukaryota > Viridiplantae > Streptophyta > Magnoliopsida > Poales > Poaceae > Hordeum > Hordeum marinum. The sequence continues at coordinate 149,788,503 of CM039676.1, forward strand.
GATGAAGGGATTCTTAATGCCCTGGTCTGCCGACGCATAAACGTCTTTTTGGAGTTACCTGAATTGGTACAGAAGTACTGCGCCATGGAGAGTGTTTGGCAATCCAAGCGGTTGTTCTCGGAACCAAAATTCTCTGAACACCCTAGAGGAGTTCGAAGAAAGAGGGTACCTCCAAATCGGTCAGCCAGGCATGAACCCGTCGAAAAAAGAAACAAGTCCCTTTCCGGGACCAGCACCGTCCTCCACAAACTTTTAGATAAACCTTGCCCCATTCATTTCATGTTGTTGAACACAAACCCTACGCATAGCCTTCGAGCTTGTTGGGTCGTCAGGCAAGTCGCAAAAAGTGGTGAGGCTATCCTCGACACACCTCCATCAACAGGCGCTCTCCTTCGCAAACGGATTCGATGACGAAGTCCTGATGGTCTATGAGGTCTTGCCCTCGAGGAGCAGGTGTAAAAGAGCTCTTAGGGAGCACGAGCAAGTCAACCACGTGGCAGCTACTAGCCCATGGGCAGACGTATCGATTACTTTCAGGGACACTGACCAGCCGCCCATCCTTCCCGTTCACTCACCGGCTGCTCTAGTCTTGAATCCCATCATTGATGGATACAAACTACATCAGGTGCTCAGGGACGGTGGCAGTGGTATAAACCTCATTAATGAGGCCACTCTAGATAAAATGCAGTTCGACCGATCTCGCATCGAACATAGAAACACAACCTTCTGGGGAATTATCCCAGGGAAAGAGGCACGTTGTTCCGGATGTATCATCCTGGACGTTGTGTTTGGCACGCCCAAAAATTACCGATCCGAAGAACTTCTCTTCCACATTGTCCCCTTCCCCAGTGGCTATCATGCCCTGTTAGGACACGACGCCTTTACAAAGTTCCAGGTTATACCCCATTATGGGTACATGAAACTCAAAATGCCAGGACCAAATGGAGTGATCATGCTCGCCGGTGATCCGAACATAGCCCTCCGAGCCGAAAACAAGATGACAACACTCTCCCTCGAGGCATTAGCGGAAACTTTTGCCGCCGAGGAATTGACCGCTCTATGGTTGACAGTTAACAGCGACGGTGTGATCATCAGTAAAAGGCCCAAGTCCACGTCCTTTAAACCCGCAGAGGAAATTGTCAAATTGCAGGTGCATCCAATGGACCCCAATAAAATAGCGTCCATCGGAGCCCAGCTCGATGCGCTTACGAACAAGGCATTGCAGAATCTCCTCCGTGAAAATTGGGACATTTTTGCTTGGCATCCTTCCGATATGCCTAGTATCCCACGTCGGCTCACCGAACACAGCTTGAACATTATTCCAGGCTTTAAGCCCGTGAAACAGACCCTGCGGCACTTCTTCGAACCCAAACGGCAAGCCATGGGTGAAGAATTAGCAAAATTACTCGAGGCCGGATTTATTCGGGACATCAAACACCCCGGGTGCCTAGCAAACCTAGTGATGGTACCTAAGAAAGACAAATCCTGGCGGTTGTGTGTCGATTTCAAAGACCTCAACAGAGCATGCCCCAAGGACCCTTTTCCCTTACCATGCATAGACCAGATCAATGATGCCACGGCCGGACATGATTTGTTGTGTTTTCTCAATGCTTACTCCAGATACCATCAAATTAAAATGAAGGAATCCAATCAGGTGGCTACAACATTCATCGCCCCCTACAGCCATTTTGCTTCGACACGATGCCCTTCGGGCTAAAAAACGTTGGGGCCACGTACCAGCGCATGATCCAAACTTACCTCACCATACAGGTAGGAAAGAGTTTTGAGGCATACGTGGATGATGTGGTAATCAAAACCAAACACGTCGATCAATTGATCGACGACCTTCATCAAACTTTCGCTAATTTGCACGAATATGATATACGGCTCTGTTGGAAATATGCCCTAGAGGCAATAATAAATTAGTTATTATCATATTTCCTTGTTCATGATAATCGTTTATTATCCATGCTATAATTGTATTGATCGGACACTTAAATGCATGTGTGGATACATAGACAAAACCATGTCCCTAGTATGCCTCTAATGGACTAGCTCGTTGATCAAAGGATGGTTAAGGTTTCCTAGCCATGGACATGAGATGTCATTTGATAACGGGATCACATCATTAGGAGAATGATGTGATGGTAAGACCCAAACTACAAACATAGCATATGATCGTGTCAGTTTATTGCTACTGTTTTCTGCATGTCAAGTATATGTTCCTATGACCATGAGATCATGCAACTCACGGATATCGGAGGAGTGCCTTGTGTGTATCAAACGTCGCAACGTAACTGGGTGACTATTACGGAACGAGTAAAGAGACTTGCCGGTAACGAGGTTGAACTAGGTATGGAGATACCGACGATCGAATCTCGGGCAAGTAACATACCGAAGAACAAAGGGAACGATATACGGGATTAACTGAATCCTTGACATAGAGGTTCGGCCGATAAAGATCTTCGTAGAATATGTAGGAACCAATGTGGACGTCCAGGTCCCGCCATTGGTTATTGACCGTAGAGGTGTCTCGGTCATGTCTACATAGTTCTCGAACCCGCAAGGTCCGCACACTTAAGGTTAGGTGACGTTTCGATAGTGTAGAGTTATGTATGGTGGTGACCGAAGGTTGTTCGGAGTCCCGGATGAGATCCCGGATGTCACGAGGAGCTCCGGAATGGTCCGGAGGTAAAGATTCATATATAGGAAGTCCCAGTTTGGTTTCCGGAAAAGTTTCGGGCTCATCGGTAGTGTACCGGGAGTATCGGTATTGTACCGGGAGTGCCGGTAGTGTACCGGAGGACCTTCGGGAGGGGTATTTCGACCCCAAGAGGTCCATGGGCTGTGGGAGAATAATAACCAGCCCTTAGTGGGCTGGGAAAACAGCCACAAAGGCCCATGGCGCAGGAGAGGAAGTCCTAAAGCAAAAAGTGGAAAATCAGCCAATAGGAGGCAATCCTACTCCAACTAGGATTGGAGGTGAAGTAGGATTGCTCCCACCTCCTATTTCGGCCGACCCAAAGGACTTGGCTGCCTCTCCTCTCCTCTCCTCCTATATATACTAGTGGATTGGGTGGTTTTTGGACAGAATTTCTGGCCACGTGCTACCCGTTTCACTGGTGCACAGTTTCTCCTCTAGATCGGTTTTCCGCAGCGCTTAGGCGAAGCCCTGCCGGAATCACTCCACCACCATCACCGGAGCGCCGTCACGCTGCCGGTGAACTCTCTCTCCTCTCCACCTCCTCTTGCTGGATCAAGACGGTGGAGATCGTCATCAAGCTGCACCTGTGCTGAACGCGGAGGTGTCGTCCGTTCGGCACTAGATCGGAAGGACCGTGATCGAGATCGCGAGACGGTTCGTGATGAGATCGCGGAATGGATCGTGATGAGTTCGCGGGACAGATCGTGATCAAGATCGTGAGACGGATCATGATGAGATCGCGGGACGGATCGTGATGAGTTCACGGGACGTATCGTGATTGGATCTCGGGACGGATCGTGATGAGATCGCGGGACGCTCGGTGATTTGGATCGCGAAGATGTTCGACTACACCAACCGCGTTTCTTAACGCTTCCCGCTTAGCGATCAACAAGGGTACGTAGATCCACTCTCCCTCTCGTAGATTCTCATCACCATGGATAGGTTTGCGTGTGCGTAGGAAATTTTTTGTTTCCCATGCGACGTTCCCCAACAGTGGCATCATGAGCTAGGTTTATGGTTCGATGAGATCTCGAGTAGAACACAAAAGGTTTGTGGGCGTTGATGCTTAGATTGCTTCCTCCCTTGGTCGTATTTTGGTTTAGCGGGATTGTGAGATGAAGCGGCCTGGACCAACATTACTCGTACGCTTACGAGAGACCGGTTCCCTCGACGCAACTTGTTGCCTAGATGGCTTGCGGGTGACAGTTTCTCTCACTTTAGTTGGATCGGATTCGACAAAGGTGGTCCTTGAGAAGGTTGAAAAGCAAACTAGTGTATCACCATTGTGGTTATGCGTAGGTGAGAATCGTTCTTGCTAGATACCCATAGCAGCCACGTAAAATATGCAACAACAATTAAAGGATGTCTAACTTGTTTTTTGCAGGGTATGTTGTGATGTGATATGGCCAATTACATGATGAGATATATGTGATGTATGAGATGATCATGTGATGTATAGATTATCACGACTTGCATGTCGATGAGTACGGCAACCGGTAGGAGCCATAGGGTTGTCTTTAATTATTGTATGACCTGCGTGTCAGTCATTAAGCGCTATGTAATGCTTTACTTTATCGCTACGGTAGCAATAGTAGTAGAAGCATGCAGGGCGTGACAACCCCAATGGCAACACATTGATGGAGATCAAGATGATGGAGATCATGGTGTTGTGCTGGTGACGATGGAGATCATGCCGGTGTTTCGAAGATGGAGATCTTAAACACAAGTTCATGGCCATATCATGTCACTTATGAATTGCATGAGATGTTAATCCTTTTATGCACCTTGTTTTGCTTAGTACGGCGGTAGCATTATAAGGTGATCCCTCACTTGAATTTCAAGATGAACTGTGTTCTCCCCGAGTGTGCACCGTTGCGAAAGTTCGTCGTGTTGAGACACCACGTGATGATCGGGTGTGATAGACTCTACGTTCACATACAACGGGTGCAAGCCAGATTTGCACGCGCAGAACACTCGGGTTAAACTTGACGAGCCTAGCATGTACAGACATGGCCTCGGAACACGAGAGACCGAAAGGTCGAACATAAGTCATATAGTAGATATGATCAACATAATGATGTTCACCATTGCAGCCACCTCAACTCACGTGATGATCGGACTTGAGTTGGTGAATTTGGATCATGTATCACTCGAATGATCGGAGGGATGTCAATTTGAGTGGGAGTTCTTAAGTAATATGATTAATTGAACTCATTATCATGAACATAGTCAAAGTGTCTTTGCAAATTATGTTGTAGATTACTAGCTTGCGTTGTAGCTCCCTTGTATTTTTATATGTTCCTAGAGAAATAGAATTGAAAGATGTTGGTAGCAAAATTGCGGACTGGGTCCATGATCTGAGGATTTTCCTCATTGCTGCACAGAAGGCTTATGTCCTTAATGCACCGCTCGGTGCGCCACCCCCTCTAGCGTCGTCTATAGATGTTGTGAACATCTAACATGCACGTTTCGATGACTACTTGATAGTTTAGTGCGTCATGCATTACGGCTTAGAATTGAGGCTCCAAAACGTTTTGAACGTCACGGAACATATGCGATGTTCTAGGAGCAGAGATTGTGATCTCAGGCTCGTGCCTTTGTTGCGAGATATGAGATCTCCAACAAGATTCTTTGCTTGTAAGATGAAGGAGAATAGCTCAATCGTTGAGCATGTACTCAGATTGTCTGGGTACTACAATCGCTTGAATCAAGTGGGAGTTGATCTTCCAGATAAGATAGTGATTGATAAAGTTCTCCAGGTCACTGTCACTAAAGCTACTAGAACTTAGTGATGAACTATAATACACCAAGGATAGAAGTATTGATCCCTGAGCTGTTCGCGATGTTTGACACCGCGAAGGTAGAAATCAAGAAGGAGCGTCAAGTGTTGATGGTTAATCAAACCACTAGTTTCAAAAAGGGCAAGAGCAAGGAGGGAAACTTCATGGATAGCAAGTCAGTTGCTGCTCCAGTAAAGCAACCCAAAGTTGAACTCAAACCCGAGACTAAGTGCTTCTATTATGAGGTGAGAGGTCGCTGAAGCGGAACAACCCTAGATACTTGGTAGATAAGAAGGCTGGCAACATCGACAGAAGTATATTTGATATACGAGTTATTGATGTGTACCTTGCTAGTACTCCTAGTAGCACCTGGGTATTGGATACCGGTTCGGTTGCTAAATGTTAGTAACTCGAAATAAACGCTACAGAATAAACGGAGAACTAGCTAAGGGTGAGGTGACGATGTGTGTTGGAAATGTTTCCAAGGTTGATGTGATCAACATCGCACGCTCTCTCTACCTTCAGGATTAGTGACGAACCTAAATAAATGTTATTTGGTGTTTTGCGTTGAGCATGAACATGATTAGATCATGTTTGTTGCAATACGGTTATTCATTTAAGTCAGAGAATAATAGTTATTCTGGTTACATGAATAATACCTTCAATGGTCATGCACCAAGTGAGAATGGTTTGTTGAAATCTTGATCGTAGTAGTACACATGTTCATAACATTGATGTCAAAAGATACAAAGTTAATAATGATAGTACCACATACTTGTGGCACTGCCGCTAAATGTCATATTGGTATAAAGCGCATGTAGAAACTCCATGCTGATGGATATTTGGACTCATCGATTTCGAATCGGTTGAGACATGCGAACCATGCCTCTTGGGCAAGATGACTAAAGGACCCCGTTGGATGGAGCGGGCAAGTGATTCATTGGAAATGATACATGTTGATGTATGCAATCTAGTGAGTCTTGTAGCGTGCAGTGGATATCATTATTTTCTTACCTTCACTGATGATTTGAGTAGATATAGTGTATATTTACTTAATGAAACACAAGTCTGAATCGTTTGAAAGGTTCAAGCAAATTCAGAGTGAAGTTTAAAGATCATCGTGACAAGAAGATAAAAATGACCGCGATATGATCGTGGAGGTGAATATCTGAGTTACGAGTTTGGCATACAACTTAAGACAACGTGAAATTTGTTTGACAACTAACGCCACCTGGAACACCATGGTGTGATGGTGTGTCCGAACATCATAGTCATGCTCTATTGATATAGTGCATACTGTGATGTCTCTTATCGTTTTACTACTATAATTTTTGGGGTTATGCATTAGAGACAACTACATTCACTTTAAATAGGGCATCATCTAAATCCGTTGAGATGACACCGTGTGAATTATGGTTTGATAGAAACCTAAGCTGTCATTTCTTAATGTTTGGGGCTGCGATGCTTGTGTGGAAAATGTTTTCACATAATAAGCTAGAACCCAAAGCGGACAAATGTATCTTCATAGATCCCTAAGAACCCTAAGAACAGATGGGTATGCCTTCTATCTCAGATCCGAGTGCAAAGTGTTTGTTGCTAGAACTGGGTCCTTTCTCGAGAAAAAGTTTCACTCAAAAGAATTGAGTGGGAGGAAGATAGAACTTGATGAGGTTGTTAAACCTTTGTTCAACCAGAGAGTAGCGCAGCACAGAAATATGTTTCTGTGAAGCCTACGTTAGTTGAAGAGGAAGTTAATGATGATGATCATGAAGCTTCAGGATCAAGTTACCATCGAACTTCGTAGGTCGACAAGGATGTGTACTGCTCCTGAGCGGTACAACAACTCTGTCTTGGAGGTCATGTTGTTGGACAACGATGAACCTACGAGCTATGGAGAAGCGATGATGGGCCCGGATTCCGACAAATGGTTGGAGGCCATGAAATCCGAGATAGGATCCATGTATTAAAACCAAGTGTAGACTTTGGTAGACTTGCTCGATGGACGGCAGGTCGTTGAGTACAAATGGATCTTTAAAATGAAGACAGACACTGATGGTGAATGTCACTATTTGTAAAGCTCGACTTGTTGCAAAGATGTTTGTGACAAGTTCAAGGAGTTGACTACGATGAGACTTTCTCACTCGTAGCGATGCTAAAAGTCTGTTGGAATTATGTTAGCAGTTGCTGTGTTTTCAATTATGAAATCTGGCAGATGGATGTCAAAACATTGTTTCCTTAATGGTTTACTTGAGGAAAGGTTGTATGTGATACAACCAGAAGGTTTTGTCAGGCCTAAGGATGCTAAAAGGTGTGCAAGCTTCGGTGATCCTTCCATGGACTGAAGCAAGCATCTCGGAGTTGGAATATACGCTTTGATGAGGTGATCAAAGTTTTGATGTTTATACAAAGTTTATGAGAAACTTGTATTTGCAATAAAGTGAGTGGGAGCACTATAGAATTTCTGATAAGTATATGTGGATGACATATTGTTGTTCAGAAATAATGTAGAGTTTCTGGAAAGCATAAAACGGTTATTTGGAAAGTGATTTTCAAAGGAAGACCTGGATAAAGCTACCTAATTGTTGAGCATCAAAATCTATAGAGATAGATCAAGATGCTTGATGAGACTTTCAATGAGTGCATACCTTCACAAGATTTTGAAAGAGTTCAAAATGGATCAGCCAGAGAAATAGTTCTCGTCTGATTTGTAAGGTGTGAAGTTGAGTGAGACTCAAATCTCGACAACGGTAGAAGAAAGAGAAAGGACGAACGTCGTCCCCTATGCCTTAGCCATAGGCTCTATATTATGCCATGCTCTGTACCGCACCTATGTGTGCCTTGCCATGAGTTTGTCAAGGGGTACAAGAGTGGTCCAGGAGTGGATCACTGGACAGCGGTCGGAATTATCCTTAGTAACCAGAGGACTAAGGAAATGTTTCTTGATTATGGAGGTGATAAAGAATTTGTCGTAAAGAGTTACGTCGATGCAAGCTTAAACACCTATCCGGATGACTAGTAGTAGCAATCTGGATACGTATAGTGGAGCAGCCATTTGGAAATAGTACCAAGTGGAGTGTGGTAGCAGTGTTTACGGTTTGACATAGAGATATGCAAAGTACACACGGATCTGAATATCGCAGACCCGTTGACTATAAGACCTCTCTCACATGCAAAGCATGATCGAGCCCCAGAACTCATTGGGTGTTAGATTCATAACAATGCGAATCACATGGTGATGTGAACTAGATTATTGACTCTAGTGCAAGTGGGAGACTGTTGGAAATATGCCCTAGAGGCAATAATAAATTAGTTATTATCATATTTTCTTTTTCATGATAATCGTTTATTATCCATGCTATAATTGTATTGATCGGAGACTTAAATGCATGTGTGGATACATAGACAAAACCATGTCCCTAGTATGCCTCTAATGGACTAGCTCGTTGATCAAAGGATGGTTAAGGTTTCCTAGCCATGGACATGAGATGTCATTTGATAACGGGATCACATCATTAGGAGAATGATGTGATGGATAAGACCCAAACTACAAACATAGCATATGATCGTGTCAGTTTATTGCTACTGTTTTCTGCATGTCAAGTATATGTTCCTATGACCATGAGATCATGCAACTCATGGATATTGGAGGAGTGCCTTGTGTGTATCAAACGTCGCAACGTAACTGGGTGACTATAAAGGTGCTCTACAGGTATCTCCGATGGTGTTTGTTGAGTTGGCATGGATCGAGACTGGGATTTGTTACTCTGTGTAACGGAGAGGTATCTCGGGGCCCACTCGGTAATGCAACATCACAATAAGCCTTGCAAGCAATGTGACTAATTGTTAGTTGCGGGATCTTGTATTACGGAACGAGTAAAGAGACTTGCCGGTAACGAGGTTGAACTAGGTATGGAGATACCGACGATCGAATCTCGGGCAAGTAACATACCGAAGAACAAAGGGAACGATATACGGGATTAACTAAATCCTTGACATAGAGGTTCGACCAATAAAGATCTTCGTAGAATATGTAGGAACCAATGTGGACGTCCAGGTCCCGCCATTGGTTATTGACCGTAGAGGTGTCTCGGTCATGTCTACATAGTTCTCGAACCCGCAGGGTCTACACACTTAAGGTTAGGTGACGTTTTGGTAGTGTAGAGTTATGTATGGTGGTGACCGAAGGTTGTTCGGAGTCCCGGATGAGATCCCAGACGTCACGAGGAGCTCTGGAATGGTCCGGAGGTAAAGATTCATATATAGGAAGTCCCAGTTTGGTTTCCGGAAAAGTTTCGGGCTCATCGGTAGTGTACCGGGAGTATCGGTATTGTACCGGGAGTGCCGGTAGTGTACCGGAGGACCTTCGGGAGGGGTATTTCGACCCCAAGAGGTCCATGGGCTGTGGGATAATAATAACCAGCCCTTAGTGGGCTGGGAAAACAGCCACAAAGGCCCATGGCACAGGAGAGAAAGTCCTAAAGCAAAAAGTGGAAAATCAGCCAATAGGAGGCAATCCTACTCCAACTAGGATTGGAGGTGAAGTAGGATTGCTCCCACCTCCTATTTCGGCCGACCCAAAGGCCTTGGCTGCCTCTCCTCTCCTCTCCTCCTATATATACTAGTGGATTGGGTGGTTTTTGGACAGAATTTCCGGCCACGTGCTACCCGTTTCACCGGTGCACAGTTTCTCCTCTAGATCGGTTTTCCGCAGCGCTTAGGCGAAGCCCTGCCGGAATCACTCCACCACCATCACCGGAGCGCCGTCACGCTGCTGGTGAACTCTCTCTCCTCTCCACCTCCTCTTGCTGGATCAAGACGGTGGAGATCGTCATCAAGCTGCACGTGTGCTGAACGCGGAGGTGCCGTCCGTTCGGCGCTAGATCGGAAGGACCGTGATCGAGATCGCGAGACGGTTCGTGATGAGATCACGGAATGGATCGTGATGAGTTCGCGGGACAGATCGTGATCAAGATCGTGAGACGGATCGTGATGAGATCGCGGGACGGATCGTGATGAGTTCACGGGACGTATCGTGACTGGATCGCGGGACGGATCGTGATGAGATCGCGGGACGCTCGGCGATTTGGATCGCGAAGATGTTCGACTACACCAACCGCGTTTCTTAACGCTTCCCGCTTAGCGATCTACAAGGGTACGTAGATCCACTCTCCCTCTCGTAGATGCTCATCACCATGGATAGGTTTGCGTGTGCGTAGGAAAATTTTTGTTTCCCATGCGACGTTCCCCAACAGGCTCAATCTGGAAAAATGTGTATTTAGAGTTCCCTAGGGCAAGCTGCTTGGATTCATTTTCTCCCATAGAGGAATAGAGGCAAATCCAACTAAAATCCGTGCTCTATCAGAACTTGCAATCCCCACAGAGCTGAAGCATGTCGAGAGACTAGACGGGTGCATAGCCGCGTTAAGCCGCTTTATTTACCGCCTCGGAAAAAATCTTTGCCACTCTATAAGCTGCTGAAACAGACAAACAATTTCGAATGGACCAATGAAGCAGCGGCTGCGTTGGAAGAAATCAAAACAATACTGGCAACCAATCCCATACTCATGGCACCAGGCGCCGGTGCGCCCATGTTGTTATACATACCGGCCACCAACAAGGTAGTCAGTGTTGTGCTCATCGTCGAACGAGATGAGGATGGACATAAATTCTGAACTCAGAAGCCGGTATATTCTGTGTCGGAGGTACTGGCGCAATGCAAGTCCAGATACCCACATTATCAAAAAATAGCCTATACAGTATTCATGGCATCAAGGAAACTCCGACACTACTTCCAGGAGTGCGCGGTAATGGTGGCATCGGAAGTACCTTTGAATGATATAATCAACAACAAGGACGCTACCGGTCGCATAGCCAAATGGGCCATTGAGCTCCTTCCTTTTGAAATAAACTACAATCCACGTCGCGCCATTAAATCTCAAGTACTAGCGAACTTCTTGGCTGAATGGATAGAGGTCGGGCTCCCTAAGGAGTATAGTCCATACTCCCACTGGATAATATACTTTGACGGGTCCAAGACCTTGGCCGGTTTGGGGGCTGGAGTTATCCTCACATCCCCCACAGGCGACAACGTAAGATACGTGTTGCAAATCATGTATGCCGATTCCAACAATGCCGCTGAATACGAAGCTCTTCTTCATGGTCTTCAGATGGCAGTGTCAATGGGCATACGACGGCTAGAGGTATGGGGAGACTCAAACCTGGCCATATCCCAAACTAACGGCAAATTCGACGCCAAAATCTGAAGATGACGGCATATAGAGACTTTATCCTCAAGATAACCGCTCGGTTCGAGGGGTTGGAATTCCACCACGTTGCTCGAGATAACAACCAAGCCGCTGATATATGGGCCCATATGGGATCCAAGCGCGATCCCGTCCCAAGAAACACCTTCCTGGAGAAGCTCTTCAAGCCCTCTGTAGTGTGGCAGGACGACGCAAATGGCACCGGTCCGACAACAGCGGACGAGGTTGGTCCCATTTATAAACGAACTAGATGATGGCATCATCGGCGACTCAACGATGAATGAGATGCCCTCGGCTCATGAGGTAATGGCAGTAATTATGCCATGACAAAGCCCTTCCTCGCCTACCTCCTTCACAAGGAACTCATCGATGATCAAACTGAGGCACGATGCATAGTTCGGTGATCCAAGGCTTACAAAGTGCATGAGGGCAAGTTATACAAGAAAAGCACCACTTGAGTATTATAAAGGTGTATATCCGAGGAAGAGGGATATGAGCTCCTCACCGAAATCCATGCAGGCATGGGCGGGCATCAAGCCGCGGCAAGATCTCTTGTCAGCAAAGGCTTCCGAGCTGGTTTCTTTTGGCCTACAGCTCGGACCGACGACCAGTTACTCGTTCAACATTGCGTCGGGTGTCAACTCTTCTCAAATAAAAGTCACATGCCCCCAACAGCTCTTTGGACTATTCCGATCACCTGGCCTTTTGCGGTCTAGGGGCTGGACATGGGTGGACCCCTCAAAGGAGGAGCCAAGAAAAATAAATACCTACTGGTCATGGTTGACAAGTTCACTAAATGGATAGAAGCAAAGCCTGTTAAATCGGCTAAATCCAGACCAGTGATTGAATTTATATCTAGCATAGTACACTGTTACGGTGTCCCGCATAGTATAATAACAGACAATGGAACCAATTTCATGGCCCAAGAGGTCAAGGACTGGTGCGTAAAATAGGCATAAAGCTCGATTATGCATCGGCCTACCATCCGTAGACCAATGGACAGGTCGAGTGAGCAAACGGTCTCATTATGAGCGGCATCAAGCCATGTTTGGTCTGATCTCTTCACGAGTCTGATTGTCATTGGGTGGAGGAACTCGACTCCGTTCTATGGGGCATGCGTACTACCCCGAACAGATCAACAGGTTATACACTGTGTTTTATGGTCTATGGGGCAGAGGCGGTTCTCCCCTGCGATATTATCCATGATGCACCAAGAGTGCGCATGTCTGAGGAAAAGGAGGTCGAGTTAGATCGGCAGGACGACTTAGACGCCCTGGAGGGGGAGCGGGACATAGCTCTGGCCTGATCCACTCTTTACGAACAACAAGCTCGGCGGTACCAAAGTAGGGAGGTCAGGGTAAAAGCATACAACGTAGGAGAGCTCATCCTACGGCTCCCGGAGAAACAGAAGCACAAACTCAACCCCAAGTGGGAGGGTCCTTTCATCATTGACGAAGTGCTCGCGGGAGGGGCCTATCATTTGCGGAATTCATCCGATAACCGCCGTGAACCAAACCCATGGAACGCAGCTCGTCTTAGGCACTTCTACGGATAAACCGGTGTCATCCATACTCTCCTAAACTTTTTCCTTTTCGGTTATTTTTTTCCCTTTTTAGCCATTTCCTTTCCCACTCTGTTGTTCAATAGGGAAAAAATTATTTTCCTACCCTATGTTCGGCTGAACCAATCTTGTACTACGGATACTCGGCATACACCATAAAGTGTTAAATCTGAACACAACACGTGGGGGCTTCTTTTAATAGCTAGTATTTTAATTGTTCATACTTACCGGGCGTGCATGTTTATTTTGTCATGTTTCATCATATGCATCAATTCGAACTAAGACTTTGCCAAGCTGGGTTGCCTCGCTCCTGTGGTTACTCTCTATGTTCCCACTTGTTCGGCTAGAGAGTAAAGGGAGCACCTCTGTGATTGCTACGACCGGGTCATCCCGACACGTATCTCAGACGGGTGAAGCCGAAAGCTAGCTATCTTTCATAGACAATTGGTCGGCTATGACGGAAACATCTTATACGCCCCTGGTTGCTATTTCTGTTGTTTGGGTCTCTTATTCCCAAAGGACACTTAGTCGCGTATTGCAAGTATGCGGATTCCTATCTACGCTCTTCGTTGAACCCCAATGAAAGGTATCGCTAGAGGTACTATTTTCATCGAAAGATGTTTCTTACGCTACATCGTAATATGACATATCTTTCTCTATGCTTTCTGTCTGTTCACACCACATGGACCGATTGCCTGGTTCCCCGAATACAAGTTCGCTCTTTGGCGAAGGAATAATAAAAAGGAACACTCCCGAGCTCTTCGCATGGGAGGGAAAAGCCGATGGCCGGTTAAGACAAAGTTTACAACACGGATTGTTTTACACATTTATACGTAAATTACATATGCGGCTACTGATCGAGATAATCTATTATTGTGTTGAGGGGGCAATCTACTTGCGAGAGACGGGTGGCTGGTATCACCTGGTCATATACCAGGCGGGGTGGAACTTCTTTTCCATCCGATCCCACATGACCAACCCGCGCCATAAGCTCGGGGTTAAGTCCAGTGAAACGGATCTTGACCATTGCCCACGCGTCCCATGCTCCTTCGTGGCAGGCCGAAGTCTTCCACAGCTCAAACCTGTCCCGAGCCCCCCTAAATCGATCCACAAGTGCGGCTAGCCCTTCAGGTGGTTGTTTAGTAGGCCATAATGCCTTCACCATCCCCTTCATCGCTTTTTGCGCATGCTTGTGGAGAGAGGTCAACTCCTTCAGCAGGTCCCCTTGGTACGATTCGATCTCCTGTTCAGGATGTCCGGTCAGGAGACCTGCACACAAGATAACAAGCGCGATTACTATCATTCTCTACATCAGAAATACTTACTCATAGTGGGATTGTATTTACTGAATACGCCCCTCCGAAGCTTTCGATTCTCTTCTTGAGCTTGGATCAATTGAGTCTTTAAACTCTTTATTTCTTCAGCCTGTTTTTGTATAACAAGATAGCCGACTTGCTGCTGGGATTCCGCATACCTTTGTGAATCCCGGGCTTCTTCCAGCGGCCTTTCCATATGTCCTATTGATTCAACTGCTACACCAAATCCATATGTCAGGCTTGATAATGCAAAAAGATCAGCAGTAAAAGCATACTCACCATGGGCCTCTCGCGTGAAGTTCTTCAGTTGTGCCAGTTCGGCCTTCACGGACTACACTTCCATGCGACTCTCCTCGAGGGCCTTGGCCAATTGCTCGGACTGTTGCTTTGAGGCCTCCGTTAGTGGTCAAATAGTATGGAGTTCCTTAATTCGTTTTTTACTAAATCAAATTAAGGATCGGGGGCTACTACTCTTACACAAGTATGCGGATTCTATAAAATACGACCTCTTACCTGAATGTTGGTTGTTATCAGCTTCATAGCTTCGCCGAATCCAGCTCAGGCGGCCTCGAGATGTGCATCCGCTGAGCATAGGGCACCAAACTCCTGGTCAGAGAAAATTGGATGCCACATGGCCTCCCATTGGTGCCGATGATGCATGGCACTCTCCACTTCTGATTTGGTGATGGATACTCCGTCACGAGATTCGGCGGGCGCCAGACCGGCCATGGGGGCTACCGTAGCGGAAGCCACATGGGTCGCGGCCCGGGAGCTCCGGCCGTCTCCTGACATCCGGATAGCCCCCTCGGTAGGTGAAGATAGGGCGTTTCGCCTAGGTAAAAAACAAGCGGCTATGAGATTATGCTGAGCACAACGATAAAGCGGATATCCAAACAATGTACCTTCAGGATGCGTGGATGGGTGGATTCGTTCCCATGTCCGGCTCCTTTGTAGGGTCCCGGCCAGCCTCTGATTTGCCCGCGGCTTCGGCTGCTGGCGCATGGCGTGCTGATCGGCGGCGCTTAGGGGCTGGGATCGGCACGTCCGGGGCGCTCTTGGTAGCAGGACTCTTGCGGGAGGGTTTTGTTTTTACCCGCAGACGGAATGGAGAATGACTCGGGATAATCGACTATGATAGCCACCAGGGTCTGGACAATGTTGTCCTAGTAGTAGACTCCTTTTTCGAAGTCGAGAAGGAGATCCGGGTCCTCGTTGAAGCCCGGATCATTATCGCGTGCATGATTCTCGGACTGAGGAGCTAGACAGTTGATTGTATCGACGAAGCCCCTCCATTCCTATTCACATCAAGGCCTGGGTCAAATAGAGTACGAAATGAAGCCCCAAACTAGTTCATGATTGAAAGAGGAAGGTTTACCCGTTCGATGGGATTGTGGGCCGAATACCCTTCCTTGGTTGACCGGATGAAGTCTTCTTGCTCTTCCTTGGTGCACCCTTTGTTGGAGGGGTTGCATGCACTGAGAGATAGCGGCGGCCATGACATCGATCATGGTAAACCGGTGACGGGTAAGCATCCGCACTTGCACGGCAAGGCGTTGCACTTTGGCGCTCTCCTCGTGAGATAAGCTCTTGGGTCACCAGTTGTACCTCTTCTTCGGGAGGAGGTCGGACTATTCGGGCAGACCTATCTGAGTTGGCTCGAACAGGGGGACGTCTTCAATATAGAACCACTACAAAGTCCATTCTTCGGATTTCTACGGTGTGCCAGCCGGATACCCCGTTCCTGCTATGCGGCATACTTCGGCTCCGCCGACCTCTAAGATGGCCTTGTCCCTAGTTTGGGGGACGAGGCAGAAGTATTTCCTCCATAGATCGAAATGAGCTTCACACCCTAAGAACATCTCGCGGAGGGCAACAAAGCCCGAGATGTGGAGGATCGACCCTGGGGTGAGATGGTGGAGTTGAATCCTGTAGAACTCCAGTAGGCCCCTCAAGAATGGGAGGATTGGAAACCCAAGGCCCCGAAGGAGAAAGGGGACGAAGCAAACGCGCTCCACCTTGTTTGGATTAGGGAAGTGCTCGTCGAATACCTCGTCACCCTAAGAAAGCAGACCTGCGCTGGTTGCCGCCAGATCTGATGATGGGAGACATCCCTGGGTCTCCAGATTACGGAGCCGCAGGACTATGACGGAGGAGCTGGCCAGTCACCTGGGCATTGGCCGTAAGGGCATGATGAGGAGTTGGGAGCGTTAGCCATGTTTTGCATAGAGCTTCCGCTAGGAGTTTTTGACGAGTGTGAGGAAGAAGATGTGGTTTTTAACCGTGATTTTGTTTGATTAAATGGGTTGGTACCCCCGTCGCGGAGGGGTAGGATTGTAAACATCGCTGGCCACTCACCTCCTCACGATGCACAAAAATCGAGGAACTTGTGCAGTTATTATAATGACCCACGCTTGCGACGCTTGGGGTCTTACCGAAGACTGGTCGGATGCCAAACAGAGAAGGCTGAGGGACTCGCCTTGCAAGCCGAAGAAGATGACGTGAAGGAATCAACCAAATATAAATCAGCGTTGAAGGCCAGTCTGGGGGCTACTGAGGGAGTCCTAGATTAAGGGGTCCTCGGATAGCCGACCCATTGTTCATGGGCCGGACTATATGGGCTGCAAGACACGCATTGGAGGATCGAGGACCACCTGCGCCAGGATGGAAGCCTCATGGAGTCAAGACGTGTTCTCCAAGTTGTTAGTTGTAGTTAGGCAAGTTATCTCTTCAGCATGTAACCGACCATGTGTAGGCCAAGGACGCCCTCGGCAACTATATAAGCCGGAGGGTTTTAGGGGTTAGGGATAGGACAACTCATCTAGGGTTAGACATACGATCTCGAGGTAGATCAACTCTGTAACCCCTTACACCATCAATACAATCAAGTAGGACGTAGGGTATTTCCTCCATTGGAGGGCCCGAACCTGGGTAAACTCGTGTCCCCTTCGTCTCCGGTTACCTTCGATCCTAGTCTCACAGTTCGGGACCCCTACCCGAGATCCGCCGGTTTGGACACCGACAGGCTCCAACTACTATGGGTCCATGAAGTAGCAACCTTGTCTATTCCATGATGGCTACATCCACTAAGTACTAGCCTTACTCGGGGTAGATCTTTAGGATGTAGGCGATCTCCTTGCCCTTACAAACTTCTTGGTTCAACTCCACAATCACGAAGAAAGAGGCTCCCAAGTGACACCTAACCAATCTAGGAGGCACCACCCACCAAAAGGTAATAGATGTGGTAGTATGATGAAATCCTTCCTCTTGTGCTTCAAAGGATAGTCTCCTCAACACTCAATCGCTCTCTCATGGATTTGGCATGGGTAGAAGAGATTGATTGGATGGAAAGCAACTTGGGGAGGCTAGAAATCAAGATCCATATGGTTGGAGTGGATGATCTTGACCTCAACACAAGGTAGGTAGTTCTCTCTCAGAAAATTTGATATGGCAAGTGGGTGTGTGTTCTGAGTGCTTCTCTTGCAAGTGAGATGTGGTGGAGGGGTATATATAGGCATCTCCAAAATCCAACCCTCACAACATTATTACCCAACTCGGTGAAACCGGAGTAAAAACTCGGTTGTACCGACTAGTGCAAATGTGGCAACTTTGGCCTTTTCGGTGAGACCGATATAAAAATCTTGGTAGTACCAATATGGGTGACCTAGGAAGTTTCCAAATGTTGGTGTCATCGATTCCTTAAACTCGGTGGGACCGACTTTATTAAATTGGTTAACAGAAGGTTGGTCACTGGGTTTTAGTTGCACCGAATGAAAACTTGGTAGTACCAAGATGCTAAGGTTTGGTTGGGTTTATGTCTAGGGTAAAACTCGGTGGATCTGAATGGGAAATATCGGTGTCACCGAATTTTGACTTTTGGTTTTGGACAGAAGCTTTTTGTGGGAAAGTGGGTGAGTATTTTTGGTGGCTACCTCTTAGCACTTGAGCAACCAGATCATCATAGATACCTCATCCCCTTTTAATAGTATTGGCTTTCCTATGGACTCAAGAGTGATTTCTCACAAAATATAGAATGTAGTGTCCTAAATCTTGAAGCATGGCCAATCCTATTCCTTCCATTCCTTGGGGAGGTTTTTCACATAGACCTTTAGCCAACCCATCATTGAACTTTTTCCTTGGATACACTTGGTGGAAACATTAGTCTAATGAGATATATGTTGTTATTAATTACCAAAACCACCTAGGGAGAAGTAGTGCTTTCAGCATCGTCAATACAATGGTCCTGCCGATCCAGCCATCGACGAATCCACGCTAGGAGCTCCTGGCAGCCTACCTTATGAGTTTGGATGCCCGGCGTTCACCGGCGAGCTATGGCAAGTCTGCTGGCCTTCCAGCAGGGCCATCAAGGCAGAGTTGACGGAAAAATACGACTGTGTGATCAGTCCATCAGAGTTCCTAGATATCTACACCATTGCGGTGCAAGCTGCCGGGAGACGAGATGAGAAGGTGCTCGCCAACTACTTCCCGCTGGCACTCAAGCCAAACGTGAGGAGTTGGCTGATGAACTTGCCGGTAGGGTCCATATCTGCTTCGGCGGACCTATGCAACCATTTCGTAGGGGCTTACCACGGGGGGCCACAAGCTCTCGGGACAGCCCAGCGACCTACACATGCTCCTGTAACGAGACGGCGAAACCCTCGCAAGTACACACAGAGGTTCAGCCACATGCAGCACAACATTACAGACATCCACCCCGCTGAGGCGATCTTAGCATTTCACATGAACGTATGTAATCGCCGCATGCGCAAGGAGATGAGCATCAACAAGGTGCAGGACGTCATCGAGATCTATGCTCTGGCTAACAAGTGAGCATAGGCCGAAGAAGGAGGAAGAGTCTCGGGGGGGGGGGACGTAGGCGTGGAGGTTGACTCCGACGATGATGAAAACATGCCTACCTCCTCGAACAAGGGACGAAAGCACAACAAGAAGCGCAAGGGCAAGGCAATGATGGGTGTCAAGAGCTTCGACAAGCCTAATGCCGGCAAGAAGGCCAAGTCTGAGGGGTCTGGCAAGGTTGTTGTCGTTTGCTCCGGAGACAATGAGGTCGTGGTAGGCGAGAAGAACAGCAAGCCATACTGCAAGATCCACCTCACCAAGGGCCACGATATCATCGAATGCCACAAAGTAGAGTAGCTTGCCGAAAAGTAGAAGCGGGAGTACGAAAGGCGTGACAAGGAGAAGGGCTGAGGCAGAGCTGGTGGATATCACTGGAAGGGCCGTAGCAGTCGAGGCAGCCGCTGCGGCAAGGCCAAACAGCTGAAGGAGAAGCCCTCTAGAGGCCGAGACAACAAGTCTGATGGTGATGATGACAATAACGAAGAGGAAAAAGGATCTTCCCTACAAGATTTCTAGAAGGCCGTGGACTCCATGTGTGTTGATGGAGGTGCATCTTTGCACTCCTCCCACAGGTAGCTCAAGCCGTGGGCTCGCGAAATCAACGTGGCACAACCGGCAAAGCAAGCAAGGAAGGCCCTCAAGTAGTTCAGTACTCCCATCATCTTCGATGCCAAGGACCACCGTTACCACACCACCGCAGTCGGGTGTGTGCTGTTTTTTGGTCTCCTCAACTGTGGGGACCCCGACTCATAAGTCGTGATCACCGAATGCACGTGTACAGTGATCTCAGATATCAATGCTCACTGAACACATAGAAGCTGAATAACAAGAGTCTTACATCCATACTTAGCATCTTACTCAAATACATACCATGAAGGTCAAGTCTTACATAGGTAGGGCCATGAAAGGCCAAATGGCAAACATAACTAGCAGCGGAAATCTTGATCGGAAGTGCAGACCCATGCCATCTGCCTTAACCCTATAGGCATTCTGACTGGGAAGCGTCCTAGTTCGCATGTTCGTCACCAATGAACTCTTCACCATATACATGCTCTTCCATGCCTGGCCAATTAAATAACAAGTGGCAAGCAAATGAGTACTTTGAATGTACTCGCAAACAACCCATGTTTTGGAACAAGGTATAACAATGCATGATATAGCACTATGTAGGTGAGTTTTGCAGAAAGCTAATTTTTGAGTGCAATGACATGATCAATTACTTGTAAAATCATGCATCATGATGTTGTAGGTATCCATGTAAATAGGTTACAAATATAAATATAAACAGGGTTGAACAACTGATGTTCAATCATCAATCCAAGTCATCTAACTTATCTCATGTATCACCTTTGTCACCAACACACACACACACACACACCAGTTTGTGAAAACACTGGACGTATTTTAAGTAGCACCACCCAACTTTCCTTGACCGTGGACATGGCTATTCGAATAGTTTTACACTTTGTAGAGGTTGCACACTTTACCCACAAGACTCGAGAAACTTCTGTGTCAAGCCACAACTCGCGGTATGTTGCATACCCGAGGTAAGTACCTGAACATAGCCTTTCCCCTGATGATACTAACAACGAGTCCACTCATTGGTCAGTGTCTTCATGATGTACAAAACGAGAGCATTGCTCAACATAGTACCATCCATGAAGGAACTCAACGGTGCCCGGTGCCTGTAAAGACAGTACATGGTCACCCTACCAGGCACAACCTCGTATCGAGAGAGTAACTCATACCCTCCCGCACTAGTAATGTGGGCGCCCTTCTAGTATCGACCAAAGAATCAACAAAACCCCGTCCCATAAGGGGTATCATGGTTGTGCATGTAAGGTTGGGAACGGTCGACAAATCCTAAATCTAGTCCACTTTTGAAAACACACACACTAAGTTGCTCCGATACACCACTTCTTTATCAAGTGGTTACCTAGATCATCATCATTTCCCTCGGGCATTAGTGGCACCCGATAGGGTTTTCGAAAAGTTTTTGGAAACACTTTTGTTTCCATCACAATGCATATCCCCATCCCACTTGCAAAGCAACTACTTAGCAACCTAACTACTCCCACCTGCATAACCCTCATAAGGAGGTAGGGTCATGCATGATGAAAGTATGAATGGTGAACGTATCGGAGGCATCCCACCGAAGTGGTTACCACATCATCATGATCAATATGACAAAAATTAAAAGTGTTATATGCCATGCAATAAATTGGCTTCATAGTCATGGTCAAAGGGCTGCTTGCCTGGCTCAACAAAGTCGTTGGGGTCTTCAAATTCTTTGGGTCCAACCCCCTCGTCAACAATGCAATCTATTGTTGCAATATATAACGGGCAAAATAAGACTCATAGCAAAAATAGAGCACATAAACCACTCCTAAAATGTTACCCTATTCTGTAAAATGCTACATTCGAAACTAAAAATATTTGTCTCTGGTTTTGAAGTGAAAAAGATTTTGAAATCTATTTTTAACAAAGGCTAAAATATTCAAAACTAGCCTTTAAATAAAATTAGTACATAAAATGTTTTCAAAAAATTTAACAAGTGGCACTATTAAATTCTACAGGATATTCTAAGATTTATGGAGTTGGAATCATGTCAATAGGATAAGTATTTTGACCTGTTGATTTTTTGGAAGATTTAAACAAAAGAAAAATAAATAAAAGGCCACTGCTCATTGGGCCAGAATAGCTGGCAGAGCCGGCCCAGTCGGCCAAACAAGCCCGGGCGAGCCTAGCGCTCGCGCGTGCCAGGGTTTAAACCCGAAAGGTGGGGCCCAGCTGCCAGCGATAGAAAGGGGAGGCGAGGGAGAGGTGAGGATGACAAGAGGGGCCCGCTTGTCATCCCTAACCTCGGGACAGAGAGGGGGTGCAGCTCAGCGGCGTTAGCAAAGGGCACGATGACGGCAGGTGAGGACGGGAATGAACTCGAGAGGCTGCCGCCGTTTGGGTGGAGTTGGAATGATTCGTCGAAGAGCAGGGAGTCGCTGGCGACGAGGTAGCCACGGCGGAGGGGCTTCGAGCGCGCTCTAATCCAATGCCTTAGGCTGCAAAACGATCGGGAAGAGGGGTAAAACGGGTCAGGGCACCGAGGGAAACCGACAGGAGAAGACAGGAACCCCAGAGGGGGTTCCTACCGGGAGATCAGTAGCGACCCAAAGCGGCGGTGCTCCGGTCGATCTCGATCTTAGGGACTCCGAGGGCTTTTCAGGGGGGGCTCGAGACAGCGATTGAGTGAGAAAGCGAGCCAGAGGAGAGGAGAGGGGATCGAGGGAGGCC